>SNQJ01S0019440.1:155353-167609 GCA_010110895.2 Picea sitchensis | reverse complement strand
CTCTCTTTCACATTTAATATGATACAGTAATATGATTCTTTCCTATAAAGCTTGTTGTGTTTTATTGCATGATTCTTTGATCACATACATAGGTTTATATTGAATTCTATTACTATCACTTTGGTTGGTTGTGTTATTTTGAAGGATCATCATTGTATGAACATTGGAACGAAGATGGGATGGAGATAGTGAGAGGAAGCGGTGTTTAAACGGTATGTCACCCATCCCTCTTTGGTTAGTAAATTCAATATCTAAAACTTAAGGAAAACATCATGTTCTGGTGTGTTTTGTTCTAGATCTAGGTGGATCTAGGGAGATCAGTTAGTGTCCGCACCTACTGATTAGTCCGATAACACCTTTTACCATTTCTCTCAAATTCATGATCAAGAATTATGAGGGTGTGGGTGAGGGATAAACTTGCACTGAGGGTTTGTGACAGTGAGAGTAGGGTGGGACTAAAGGTGTTCATTTGTTACAAATGCACATCTTCACACGCCACCCTCACAAACACAGATCTTCATCTCCTACCCCCACAAATGCACACTTTTAAGGCCATTATGACAACAAGGAATGATCAAATAAGGAATATTGAGAAGACATGAAATTTACATAAGAATGGAAAGAAGAAAAAACAAGGGAGAAATGATGCATGTTTTATTTATAAATGTGGCCAAAAGGAAGTCATTACTTCACACAACTTAAGATTTCATTTTTAGGATTTAAGGTGTAGGGAAATTCGTAGTGCATGCCACAAAACCTAGCATAATAATTCAGAAAATGAGAGGGTATTTTTTGAAATAGTAGGAGAACACACAAGAATGTACCAATGTACAATCCAAGCAACCGAAAATGGAAAAAGAAATCAAAAATCAAATTTTGGATATAAATTAGTGATTCGACCTTCTAGTAATGTGATTCTACAAATAAGAAAAAAATAATTTAGTCCTTTTTGCATGGTAATGAGTAGATTTTATATTATAAAAGGCTATGGAAAAACTAGACAACATTATAGTATAAAAATATTAAGCATGGCCTTAGCCAAATGTCCAAAACTAAAAATTTAATAGGGGATGCCTACAGATTCTACCTTCCCAGTTTGATCCTTTTAAGGCTTGACAGGTATATTGTTGAAAATCCCTACTCTGGCACTGAGGTATCTTGTTATCTAGTGATTTCCTTAGTGCAAATCAAATTAGTAGCTCACAAAATGAAAATACACTACTAGAATATTCAACTCAAATAAAGGTAGTGGAAGCAATACTAGAAACCTAATCATGCACACATAAACATCTATATTTTTGGGTAGATACCCTTGGAAAAACCTTAAAGGGAAAACCAGTACGGAGATGATTTTATTATGATAAAATCTAGTCTCTTGTAACATGGATAATGGCCCACTGAGAGAAATACAACTACATACAAACCTAACATAATCTACTTTGTTGTATGACCCATATCTAGCACACTTTTCGAAGTCCATGTGCCTTTCTTTAAGCAAACCTGCGTATATGCACCTGTCTCCATTGAAATATACGTACATGACCTCAAGGATTTTACGGAAAAATATGTATGTCTTAACCTTTCTTGTGGCTTCACTCTACTAAAACCCACTTGCAGCTGCCTATGTTCTCTCTTGTCCTTGACATGATCTCTAGATGGAATTCCTTTTCCATCTATCCAAGATCTCCTTGAATCACAATCCTTCGTGATCCAATCCCTTTGAGCAAAATTCCTTCTCTGTTAAGTATCAATGTGTCAAGTGTCTTCCTCCTTCACCCTAGCCTTTCTTTTATACTTTTGAGTTATGACCTAACCCTAATATCCAAAGTGATTAATGGTTGAGATTACTTCTCACCTCATTTGAGATCAATGGCTAATATTAAATGCTAATTACTTTTAGCATTTCCTTAAATAAATCAACTAATTAATAAAAGCACTTTACTTTAATAAATCCTTTAATTGAAGTAAAGTCTCAAGGTAGAAGGCTTTGGACTATTTCCACATGTATAGAAACTTAGACCTGTTCATAAATACCTGACCGACGCTACCAGACATCAACATATACTTCCTTACAAATTAAAATGGTAAACCTATAACCCATCAAGACATACTAAATTAATAAAGTAATTACATGATTGAATTTCATGCCCATATCAAGCTTCGACTTGCATATCCCCTTAAGGATTATTTATAACATCTGTGGGGTGCTTCTCCTCCTCATTTCTAGCAATAGGGTTCAGTTCACCTATACCATCAACCAATTCCAAATTCTAAGAGAATAGGATGTTCATTCCTTAAAGGTCGAAGCAAGGTCATAGAGGGAGGGTTCCTTGTAGGAGCTTGAATCAATAAGGGTGGGGGGAGAAACTAATTTATGGGATAAACTTAGATCAGTTACAATTCTTCCAACCAATAGTTGTAGAGACCTATGAGGCTGGCTTCATATTCTTCTTTCAATGTTTCACCATGAATTTTTTAACCTCCTTCTCCCACTTCTACATTTCTAGAAAGCGGTTTCTTGTTTCAACTATATAGGTGTCCCTAGCTTGATTTTATTCCTAGGTATGGTGCTTGAATTATTATTTCCACCTATTCCATATGATGGTTAAGTTTTTCTCTAGGTTTCTATTTCCTCCCTCTCATAATGCTTCACACCCATTTACACCTTCTTAATTTCACACAAGTTGAATTACCCACTCCTACAATGGTAGTGCACCAATGTTGCCACTAGTATTCCCAAGAAAACAGAGTTATCCACTAACAGAGTGAACCACAAACCTGTTCTCATAGAGATAACTATGAATAAAGAAGTCTACCTCTCTCAGTTAGATCTAGAGATGAGGTCTAGGTTGTGGGAAAATACATTGAGCTAATTCTAGTGTTCATTCCCAACAAACCCTCATGTATCAATTGAATTCACCCATCATACATAACATAAAAACCAATGCAAGTGAATTGATAAAGGAGAAAGGGAGGTGACACAAGATCCTTAACTTACCATCCATATTTCATTGCATAATGAGACATGCGTTTATGGGAGGCACGATCTCCATTATGTGCTTGCATGCCATTGGGGTGATAGGATCATGATCCTCCAAATTAACTTAAAATTCCCCATTTGAAAACTATCCCCTTTAGTAGCTTCCTTGTCCATGAGTTTATTTTTCCTTTGTAGGACAAGGAAAAAATCAACCTACTTGAAGTATTGGACCATCATTAAATTTTTTGAGTATGTCTGGACAACTTGAAGTCATAGAGAAGGATTTTATAGTACAACGATCTAAGGATTATTGTTGAATCCCAAACCATCATTGATTTTTGCACCCCTTTATATTTTAAAATAAGTAATCCATTGTAAACTAGTAAAGATTCCACCTCATTTTTCGTTGAAATTCCTATCCCCCCTACAAACTCAATTTCATTTTTTTTCCTTTTAGGTCAAAGATGATCTCCCACCCACACCTACTACCTCAATTTATTTGTTTATTTGTTTATTAGTCTTCAATCATAATTTTAATCACCCTTTCAACCCTTAATCAAAATTTAGAGAGAAAATGATGTAGTCATCTGGGTGGTGTGTAAATCAAAGTACACACAATGAACAACAACAATAAGAAACTATAAATTAAATTTAGCACAATAGAATTACACACCACAATAATTCTACTATCTTTAGGAAAATCATAGAGGCTTTAAAAATCCTATAGAAACTTATTGCAACAACTAGTAGGACCA
Source organism: Picea sitchensis (assembly GCA_010110895.2). NCBI lineage: Eukaryota > Viridiplantae > Streptophyta > Pinopsida > Pinales > Pinaceae > Picea > Picea sitchensis. Next base: position 163,874 of record SNQJ01S0019440.1, on the reverse strand, counting down.
ATCCTACACTATACACTCTATCACTTATTAGTGTGTAAGAGATTCTAAGATATGCTACAACATTTAAAGGCCAAAATCCCTAAATTAAATGAAACTAACAAATATTTAAACTGTAGGCTTGAAATGGTCATGATTATTATGTTCCAAGCCCTTTCATTTCTTAGGGTAACTGAAGAATTTATTTGATTAATTCCACCTCTACATAGATAATAATCACCTTGCAAAGTGCCAAGTGCAACCTAGAACTCACGATTGAATAGTTAAAGACAAAATAGAAAAACAAACACATGGATTGAAATATGATATTTTTGGTGTTTTTCTACAACATTTGAAATCAATATTATTATATGAAACTTTGTGGGTGTGTATATATTCATTACAACATATCCATATTTCAAATCCAAACTCAAATATTTGAAATTTAAAAATTGTCAAATACTAGATTGCAGTCACTGCAAAAATTTGAAAAACATAAATTAAAAAATAAATCACCAAAAGCCAAAATTTAAAAGACCTCTATTTTTTTGGGTGTGCAGGATTATTATGAACATAGGAATTTTCTTGCAATATTAGACTCCCCCGGTAGAAAATAATTGATAATATTTCTCATAGGAATTTGCATATATCAACAACCACTTGTGGTTTGGTCTTATTCTTATCTCTTCTTTTAATCTAAGCTTTGAACCACTCTCCATTTGTATTTACCAATTGGAATCATTCCTCTTACTCTTCCCACTCCTTGTTAATTCAACTTTCTATATTAGGGAATAAATGATCCCTAAGTTTAACTCTATAAACATCTCCTTTCTTGTCTTCATCACCATCTATGCAACCTACTGCAACTCCAACTCAATGGTCATCGCTCACTTTTGCACCATCATCAATCTTTGTTGCTTAAGTTGTAAAGCACCGTCCTTGGCTGCAATCTCTTTGTAACACCACTTATATTAGAAGCACCTTGACATGAATCACTATGCACGATTTTCTTCTTCATCTTCTCTACTCCTTTGTACCAAAACCTCTTTCTACAACCATTTCATCATCATGAACATAATATCCATTTGTGCCTCTTTTTTCTTTACATTTTCAAACTTACTATGCTTGTCTTCTTCAATATTGTGTTTACCCTTCATCTTAACAATTTCATCATCATATTCCTCATTTTCTATATAGGATTCTATACCTATTACCAAATCAACATAAGTTGTATTATGGGAATACATATCTCCCATATCCACCTTCTCCATGACGATTCTTCTACAAATCCACTATGCTACAACAATTATTCCATGATCTTTTCTTCATTCTCTTCTAGCACACTCTTAACTAGACACACTTCATCCACACAACACTCCTTCACCAAAACAACTGGGAGAAACTATTATGTTGACACCTCTTGATATTTCTATACACACCATCTTGCACATCAGTTACAATGCTCCCCTCTTGATATATTATCTTAAGCACTTCTCATTATTATTTCCTATTGTTGCATTATAATCATCTTTTTCTTAGCGTTCAAGGCTAATTGATAATACTCTTCCATGGAATACACCTTCTCAATACATATTTCCCTTTGTTTGGATAGTATAAGGCCATTAAAAAATCTAATTGTCTTGTCTTCATTCTCCTTCACAAAACAACTCTCATGTCTATTATGCAAAACTACTTAGCATATTCTTTTATAGATTCCTCCTTTTTCTTCAATTTTTCAATATTTTAAGAATAATCAAAATAAAATCATAAGTTATAAACTTATATATTAACTTAGCAACCATATTTTACCACTTCTTAATCTTATCTTATATTGGATGTAGATTAGGTGACATGACCATTTCTAATGGAAAAACTCATAAAAAACTGACACTGTATTCTCTAGCCAAACCCTTTCTAGAAGCCACAAAACCAATATGGATTTTGGATGAGGAAAATAACACATTTTATAAGAACCCAACCTAAAATGTTCTTACCATTGATAAATCCATGACTTTAAAAGACCTAGATGAAGATATTATGATCTCAAATTTTATGTAGAACCTATACCTGACAGAGTTTCAAATTGAGAGGATAAACTAGGATTATAATATTAACAATAGAAACAATAGGGACACAATTGAAGGTAGTTCAAATAACATCATATTCTTAATTGATGTTCCTACTACATCACTATCCAATCCATCAACCATGGAGTAGAATTTTTCCATGGAAAAACTCTAAATATCAATAACCAACTAAGCCCTCTTCAACAAACGAAGTTCATGAATCTCCTACAAAATCATAACACAACCTTTGCGTGGGAATACCAAAATATAGATTCTTCAGAGAAGGCCTTAGGTGTTGTCCCAGGGAAGCACGAGGATGCAAGAGAGTATGTTATTTACTTCATTAGAAACAACCTTGATCATTAGGGGAATTTTGAGGTAAAAAATGGGCCTCAAAACAAAAAATGTAATATCAAAATAGAATTTAAAAGAACCAATAATAATCAAGATGATGACGTCAACCATAAAGGTAAATATTTTTGGAGGGAAGGGAAGAAAACTGCTTCTTTTAATCCTATTTTCAACTTGACTCCTTATAGGTTTACTCAAATTTCAAGTGTAGGCACTTGTTGGATGCATAATTTAATTCCACTTCCAATGAGTGACTTCACCTGAAATTTGAGTAATCTTATAGGGAGATGAGTAAAAAGAATGATTAAAATACGTAGTTTTTTTGAAAATTTTGTTGTCATTGAAGTCAACCCTATAAGAAGTCCAAAATCCCCATAATCCCCTAGAAGTAATGGGTGATTTCAACACTAGAAGAAGTCTAGAAGTCTCTAGAAGCAATGGGTGTATTTGAAGAAGTCTCCAAAGTGATCCCCTTATGGAGTATCTTTAATCATGGACCTCATGGGAATATGATTTGAAGAAGTCTACAAGAAACCCTGGAAGTATGGTTAAGTGGTTAAATGGTTAAGAATCCCCAGAGGTGTGGTCATGAAGCCCAAAGTTGATTTAAGAAAAAGAGTATGAAGGATATTGCAAATACATGAAAAAACCTCATAGATGGATAATCCTCGTCATGGCATTTCCAACGGTAGGTGGCACGCCATGTGGTTCCTCACGATTGAGAAGTTATGCCCTCTTGAAGATGAAGCCCCTAAGTATGGTCAAGAAGCCCTAGATCTAAGGATGAGAAGCTACAAGTTGGCCCTAAAATTAATTAAAGAAGAAAAGTTGTCGCAACAAGAAATTATAGGTCATCCCTAAATTCAAATAAAGGAGGCACTTGGAAAAGTATAAATACGCATCAAGAACCTCTCATTTGGTCATTCAAGCAAGTGTGTGTTTATGGTATGGAGCTAGCATAACTGGGTATGCACTTGTGCTAGGAGGATTGGCGATCTCAACAAATAAAATATGGCTTAGGAGAAAGGAGTTCAAGGAGAGAAAGAGGTGACTATACTAGTTTTCTAAGGTTATCCACAGGTTGTAGTGGAGCAAGGTGCGGATTTATGAGATTATTCGTGGGTCACAGTGGAGAAAAGTGCAGATGTATGTCAGTCATAGTGGAGAAAGAGTGGATTTTGAGGTTATCTACGGGTCACAGTAGAGCAAAGAGCTTATGTACATGGGTCATAGTGGAGAAAAGCGTGGATGTACACATGTCACAGTGAAGCAAAGCACGGATGTTCGTGGGTTGACAATGTATGAGTAGTGGATCTATGAAATGTTTTTGAAGAAGGAGACCTTGTCTTTATGCTAAGGTTGAGAAAGGTATGATGATAAGATATTTTATACATTAGAGTTTCCTCATGATGAAAGGTATGTTTGTCTACATGTTTTGAAGAATGTATTAGATATTTTGGTATATTCCTTGAGGCATATCTTGGAGAGTCTTTGGAATATGGATAGAGACATATATTGGTGACCTGAGATCTGATGTACCAGGTTGTTACAAAATGTAAGGTATGATTTTTATGTGTTTTGATGTTCATATCTTGGTGTTTATGGTAAATGATGAAGGCATATATTTTGTTATATGGTTGAGGCATATCTTGAATGATCTGGCATATGTTTGAGGAACATATTTTGGTACATGGTTGAGGCATATCATGAATGATATGGCATATGTCTGAGGAACATATTTTGGTACATGGTTGACACATATAATGAATGATATGGTATATTCTTGAGGCATATATTTGGTACATGATTTAAGGATATTATGGCACATATATCTTGGCATATGGTTTGAGGCATATGTTGGTGGTGTCGGGCATATATTTTTGGTGATCTTGGAATATGATTTATGTGAGTGGATGTGTTTTTTTTTATGATGATGTGATGATGATGATGATGTATCAGTATTAGTGATAGGTTGATTGTTAGCGACATGTTGATTATCAGTGACAGTGACAGGTTGAGTATCAGTGACAGTAATAGGTTTATTATCAGTGACAAATTAAGTCACAGGTTGAGTCTCCATTTACATTTTAGGGAGGAAGGAAGGGGAAAGGAAAGGGGGTTGTAGCCTCCTTGCGTTTGGATCTGGTTAATACAGGGAGTTGGAGCTTCCTTTAGGTTAGATCATGTAAATTAGGGGGTTGGAGAATCCTTCCAGTTGGTGCTGGAGAATACAAAGAGTTGGAGCTTCCTTCAGGTTGGAGCCTATAAACTATGGTGTTGAAGCATACTTCGAGTTGGAGCTAGAGAATTTTGGGATTTGTAGCTTCCTTTAGGTTGGAGCCTGTAAACAGGGGGTTGGTGCCTTCTTCCAATTGGTGTTGGAGAATTTTGGAAGTTGGTGCTTCCCATGAATCTAATATTATGATATATAAGAAATCATTTCGTGGTTTTCTCCCATTTGGGTTTCCATGCAAAAATATCTTATACACTATGTATGATCTGATGCATTGTTGAATGGTACTTTTTATGGTTATATGTTCATGGCATGTTAAATGCAATCATAAGTGAATGGAATTGTTGATAAGTTAATGTTTACATATGTTGTGATTAAAAAGGGTAAAAAGTGTTCAATATTGATTCACCCCCCCTCTTAGTATTGGTGAATATTCCAACAATTGGGATTATAGCAGGTTATTTGGAAACAATCTAACCACTGGAAGGTAGATCATGGGTCACACAAATAATGGAATTCTAGTATTTGATGGTCATAATTATGAGATATGGAGCTCAATAATGAAAGCATTTTTATAGGCACATGGGTTTGATGTTTGGAAATCAGTTGTTATAGGATATACCGCTTCAAATAAACCTTTGAAGACTATAGCCAAGAAGGAATTAAAAAGGAACACCAAAATAGAAATGGATGTTATCCTGGATGCATTACTTGATTTGGTAAAAGTCAAAGTGGGAAAATTTTCATCAAACAAAGAGATTTGGGATAAGCTACATAGTCTCTACTTTAAGGGATATCCTCTCATCACATCGCCGAGACATGTTGATCAAGGTAAATAAGATGCTGAGATAGAACAAGAAGAAATAAGCTCAGATGAAGAACACTTACTCCACCATAGAAGAGTTTTCAAAAAATGCAGGAGATTTGGAATTTCACTTAATCCAAAGAAAACATTGTTTGGTCTAGAAGAAGGTAAACTGCTTGGACATATCATATCAAAGGATGGAATTAAAATTGATCATAGCATAATTGAAGCCATTCAAAAAATAGATCATCCCAAAAACATAAAAGAATTACAATCTTTCATTGGAAAAATAAACTTTCTAAGAATATGTATCCCTAACTTGGCATAACTTCTAAGAAATATAACAAATATGTTGAAAAAAGACATAAAAATAAAATGAACCATAGAATAAAAAAATTCATTTGATCAGGTGAAACAAGCCTTAACACAAGCCCCTGCGCTTATCAGCCCTAATTTCACAAAAGATTTTCTCCTATTCTTTTTTGCCTCTGAGCATACTATTGTAGCAGTTCTCTTGTAGAAGAACAATGAAGGTCATGAACAACCTATTGCATTATTTAGTAAATCCTTGTGAGATGTTGCACTGAATTACAACATCATGGAAAATAAGGCTTTTGCTTTGGTAAAAGAAATCAAATATTGCAGAGTATATATTCTCCATTCACATATAATTGCTTATGTCCCAAATTATGTGGTGAAAGATGTTCTGAACCAAGACAGTCCTGATGGAAAAATGGGTAAATGGATTGTTGTTATCCTTGAATATGATATTGAAATCAAACCAACCAAGCTCATTAAGGGTCAGGGATTAGCTAAATTAATGGTTGAGTCTAATTTTCATGCTTTGGATATAAATTTTCTTGCTGCAGTGGATGAACAAGAAGAGCAAGCAACTCCACAAGTTAAAGAGGTTTTCTCAACCTCTCCTTGGTATGCAGACCTAATTTTTGTTTTACATCATTTACAAGCTCCTCCTGGTTTCCAAGACTAAATCTAGATTTCTTAAACTCAAAGCTATGAAGTATTGTATTTTAAATGGCAATTTGTATTGGAAAGATGTTGGAGGGATTTTAATAAATTGTTTATTGAAAGATGATGCAGATAAAGCTTTGCAAGAATTTCATGAAGGATATTGTGGTGGACACTTGAACTGGAAGACCACTGGCAACAAAATTATAAGAGCTAGTTTTTACTGGTCGACCTTATTTGCAGATGTCCACAAGAAAGTGACCTCCTATGATAGCTGTCAAATCTTTGAAGGTAAAAGGAAACTACAACCTTTACCCTTGAAACCAATATCAGTTGAAATTACTTTTCAACAATGGGGTTTGGATTTCATTGGAGAAATCCATCCACCATCATCAGGCTAGCACAAATGGATTCTCATAGTCACTGAATATTTTACCAAGTGGATTGAAGTTGTACCTACAAGGCAAACCACCGATGTTGTGATCATTAAGTTTTTAGAAACTAACATTCTTTCAAGATTTGGATGTCCTAGGAAAATCATCACTGACAATGAAACAACATTAAAATCAAAGAAGATGGTGGAGTTTTGAAGCAAATATCAGATTACCTTAGGACACTCTGTTGTCTATTACCCTCAAGGGAATGGATTAACAGAGTCTTCAAACAAGAGTTTGGTCAATATCATCAAAAATTTGTTGCAGAACAACAAAAAGTCATGGCACAACAAACTGGTCAATGCATTATGGGAAGACATACTTACTACAAAGAGATCAATTGGCATGTCCCCATACCAGTTGGTTTATGGAATGGATGTCGTTTTTCCCATTTCTTTAGGTGTCCCTATCATGAAATTACTGCAGGAAGTACATGTAGAACCAAATGACATCCAGAGGAGAATTAATCAGACCATACAGCTGCAACAGTCCATAGAAGAGGTCTACAATCAAACTCAAGTGATCCTGGAAAATATTAAGAAGATTTATGATAGAAGGACCAAGGATGATGACTTCTAGATAGAAAACAAAGTACTAAAATGGGATTCAAGCAATGAAGAGAAGGGAAAGCATGCAAAATTTGAAAATTTATGGATAGGTAATCCATGCTAACAGAGGGAGTAATGCATTTTTGATCAAGGATATGGATGGAGCAGACCTGCCAAGAAGACCTATCAATGGCAGAATGCTCAAGCACTATGATTCACTGGAATAAAATCGTTCCTCACCCAGTTCATTGTAAATACCATTTTATTTTTTCTGTCATTAGTGGGTGACTTATATTAGAGGTTGAATCTCGAAGAGAAGGCCCTAAGCCCATGATCAGTTGTCACCAAATTTACATCTAAAATTAAACTAATCAGATGCAAAAAGTACTGTAGAAGATTATTCAAGGCAACTAGTAGTTGGTTCTTGGCACCTCACAAGGAGAGCACCATCCCCAAGTAGAGCCACTGTTATAACCCTATATTTCATAGTATCACCTGGTGATTGAAATTTCTTCCTCTAGCCATTTTACATTGTAAATAATATTTCATTCTGCAAATGATTTCTAAAAAGAAAAAGAAAAAGATAAAGATAAAAATAGAAAAAATGAAAAGAGGGTATAAAAGAAAAAGAAAATAAAATAAAAGAAAAGAAAAAAGAGAAAAAGAGAAAAACAATAAAAACCCCATCAAAATAAAATTAGTTTGAATCATATTGTCTAAACATGATCAAACTTTTTAAATTTGTTGTTGATAGGCTAGAGAATAAGTTTGGTCAAACTGTTTAATCTTGGCCAAAGTAGTTAGGTTAGAGTAATAATTAATCCAAGAGTCTAAGTTGGATTAATGTGTTATATGCCTAGGTTAGGAGATAGCTTAGTGATTTTTGTCTCAAGAAAATTGAAAGGGATTTCAAAATATACCCTTAGTTGAGTAAATGTGGGTATTTAACATAGGAAAATGGAATTATAATGTAAAGTGGAAAAAATAAATCTTAGTGCTTCACAACGCATATTTTTTTATCCTAAGTTTGCAAGAGGACAAGACATTTTGTCTTGTAGTGCCTAACTCCCGCACAAATCTCCATTGACAATGCCCATCTCTTGCCATATCAACTGTCCTCAGCACTTTTCAAACCCCCC
>SNQJ01S0019440.1:108097-139408 GCA_010110895.2 Picea sitchensis | reverse complement strand
TTTTGGGGGATAAAATTTTAAAAAAAAGGAAAAAGGGGAAAAAGGGGAAAAAGGTAATTTTCTACACTTGCCAATTTGAGTTTTAAATGAAAAGGGAAAGAGGGAAATTTAAAAGAATTAGGAAACTAAGGGAAAAGGGGGAAACATAAAGAGAAAGGAAAACTAAGGAAAAATGTAGAATGATTAACTTAGTAAGGTATCTTGCCATTAAGAACTTTCTAAATTGAACCCAACTAGTAAATTAGTAAGGGGGTAAGTCATTAAAATGTGTAAGGGAATATCAGAACACCTAGGAGTGATTCTAGGAATGATTTTAGGTCGGTGAGGGAAATAGGAATAATTAAATAAGTAATGAAATTAATTTCTGGTGCAACGAAGGGGATGGGTGACACATGTACGGGGAGGATTTTTCTGAATTAAATTATTGAATAATAAAATAAATGGGAACTTGGGAAAGAAAATGAATGAGAAACTCTATATAAAGGAGGGAGGAGGAGGATGATGGATCTCCTCTGTTATGCGTAACATTACGCTACAAATTTTAGACTTTACTGACTTAGCTTGTGGGAGTTGGGATACCCAGCTCAGTGAGGAGTGGTAGCTCGGACTTGCGAGGTGAGTTGGGAGCTATTTTTTCTCTGGTTTAGTGTGCGTAGCCCCTTTGTGGCTCGGGGGGATAAGGGGGAAGAAGAGTACCCCTAGCATTGGCTGGGAGGTACTGGTGAAGTCTCATCGGTTGGAAAGAGGGAGTTGCACGGAGTGTGTGGGACAATGAATTAGAGGGGACAACTTGGGCTACGGTACGTGTTGGCCCTTGGGTATGGAAGCAAGTGAAGATCAAGGAAGAAAAGGAAAAATACAAACTGCGTGGAAGACACAACGATTGTTATTGGGTCGAATAACCAAAAGAGCAGAAAAAATGGAGTGAAGTCTGAGACAACAAGCCGTTGGATGAGTAGATTGAGGATGACAGATCAGAAAGGAAGAAGGATCGTGGATAACTCAGCAAGCAGAAAAAACCATCGTTGGATGCTTTGGAGCACCACGCGAGAAGGAAGGAGAGATAGGTTGGAGAAGCCCTGAAAATGTCGGTTGAGTTGACCTAAGGTTTAGACACCTAGGGTTTTGGTAGCTAGGGTTTTGACACCTAGGTTTCAACCTAAGGATGTCGGTGAGCTATTGTAATGTATAAATAAAGGTTAAGAGGACCTGGGTGGGGTTTTTGTTAATGTTTCTATTGTTGTTGATGATTGTTAATGTGAGTGATTATTGTTGTGTGAGAGAGAAGTGCTAGGAGAGAGAGCCTTTTGGTATTGTAATACCTTCAGCTAGGTGCGAAGGTCAAATCCTGCAGCTGGGTGCGCAGGAAAGAGAGAGACATAGAGGAGAAGAAAGAAGATCTGTTAGCTAAGAGCCCATACAAGAACTGTATGCTTCATCTTAATATATCATAAAGCACAATTATGTGGACGTAACCCTAGAGAGAGGGTGAACCATGTATATCTGTCTTGTGTGTGTGATTGATGTTGTGTTCTTTTTCCTTGATATACTATTATTGCATTGTTGTGGTAGATCTGATAGATGAGTGGAACATATCTAAGATGATAAGTGATATATGCATGCTATCTTGTTCTAGTATTAGATCCACTTGATATTTCCCTTGGTTGTAGACATATATGTCCTGCAACCCCCCCATAGCTGCTTCGAGTGAGACTACATCTTCTTCACAGGTGTAGCCGAAAGGCATGGATGATTTTAGGGGCTAAATTTCGCTCATGGGATAATTTTCCATGGTTTTTCCAAAAATGAGATTCTCTATTTTAAAAATGATTCGCCCAAATTCTATAGGATAAAATTATTTTACCTTAAAAATCGCCAAAATTTTATAAAAAACTATATAAAATCCTTATAAATTTGAATATTTTTACAAAAATATCGAAAAACATTTATAGTTGGCATATGAAGGATTAGTAAGATTCACCAAGTTTTCTACATTTTAAAACAAATTTCCATCCTTAAAATCATCCTTGCCGAAAGGGCCAGTAGTTAGGGCTTGTTGGTGTGCTCGTGCAGCTGAACCCTGGGTCTGCCCCTGTGCCAACAAATTGTTTCGTTGCCGGGACTAGAATCTTCCTGAGGGAATGTCAAGGTGGTTTCCATCGAAGACAAAAATTCAAAATTGGATAGAGGATCAAGAAAAGGACTTCGTTGAAGCCCAAAACAAGAACCCTAATATTAGTACTGAGGATTGGTTGGAGAGATATATATTTACTGATATACATGAGATTTTCTTTGGAGGAATCCATCAGGAGCTATATGAGTGGTTAGCTAGGTTAGCAGATACCCAGTTTGAGATCAGATCTAGACCTCCTGTGGTTTGGACGTCGACGCTGATCAAGAAGGTCGAGAGAGTCGATAACGTCGTATCACGAGAAACAGATCATTGGTTCAATAGCACCATTGGAGGGTACATCACCGAGTTTGTTGTTGACAGAGTATAATCGTATAGCTAAGTCGAAAGATATTTCTTCAAGGGACYCAGAGGGAAATTTTTACATTTTCTGAAGTTGAGGATCAAGATGTTATTGTATGAAAAGAACATCTTGAAGATACAGTAAAATGGGCGGATCTGAAAAATCTAATGTTCAAGAATTCAGACCGCGACAACGACACATAAGTTGGACATATGGGCAGTGGCAGAGTGGTCAGAGAAGTCCATCTTGCGAACCTATTCAAGAATAAATACAGGGATGAGGGATTCTACAGTGGAGAAGAGGAAGATCTAACAGATGAAGAGAATTCAGAACCTGCTGGGACAGAGGAAGGGAAAGTTGAAGAGCCTCGCTAGGAAGAGCCAGAAACTTCAGGAACTACACAGACTACAGAAGTAAGTACTATTAACCCTCCTATTGATTCAGTAACATTAAGCAATTAGAGTAATCCAAGCCACCAGAGTGTTCAAAGCACTGCCACTAGTAACCCACCACATACTCAGTTAGGAACCCTAGGAAGATCTATGGCAGATGAGATGAGGCTCGCTATATTTAGGGGAGATGGATCTGAAGATCTTGATCAACACTGGTTTCTGTGTGAATCCGTATGGAATATTAAAAATGTTACCGATGAAGCTTTTAAAATAACCCAGTTTAGTACTACCCTAAGCGACTGTGCACTGAGCTGGTACATGAAGCTTGTCCAAGGACTTGCACAGCCTAAGCCGTTGAATCAAATCAAGAATGTGTTGATGGCAGAGTTCAAGAAACCCAAGTCATAGTCACAATGTATTACAAAGCTGAAAGAGATCAAGAAGAAGGAAACTAAACCTTTTTGGGAATTCGATCAGAGATTCAAGACCTTAACCGACCGATTGAATTTTCAGATCCCAGATGAGCAGAACAAAGAGTGGTTCATTGCTACCCTCTTAAAACACATCAGATTTCCTCTGATGCAACACAATATTTCTTCGTAGGCTGAGGTGTTGGAGATCTCCATGAAGTTAGAATCAACCCCTATGGGAGAATCTAGCTCACGTATGAGTCAAATCTTGAGTCGGCAAACTAGTTTGTCTCTGCAGGTAGAAGATATGAAGAAAGACAAGGGAAAAGACAAAAGAGAAGACGTCTGATGTGTCATATGCAAATCATAATTCCATGACAAGGAGCACTATCCCCTATTTCATGAATATTTCGCCTCTGGAGCTCCGATCCCTTTGAAGCAAGTCACACTACCCTGGTGCGAAGTATGTAGGAATAGACATCGTCCTGGTGAGTGATATTACATGCAAAAATATGTTTAGACGCCCACAAATTTGTATTGCACGTTCTGTAATTCAGTAGAGCATGATGATAGGGATTGTAGGGCTTACGATCTCATGCACGAAAGATCAAGAGACATATACAAAATCCAAAGCAAAGTACAACAAGAAAAAAACACTACGCAATACAACTCCCCTGGGAGAGGAAACTTCAATCCTCGCAGTGGATTCAGAGGAAGAGGAAGAAGAGGGTGTATGGGTCGAGTTTGAGGACATATCATCTGTCACAACTGTGCACAACCAGGACACTTGGCAAGAGACTATCATAACCCTTGTACCACATGCAACTATTGCAACTCTTTCGAGCATGTTATAGAAGATTGTCCTATGTTGTTGGCTAATCTTTAGGAGAGACGGGGACCTCAACAGAACCCTCAAATGCATTTAATCAAAGAAGAACACCGCGGAGCTGACCATAGAGTCATTGTTATCACTCGAGGAGGCATTGTTATAGGAGAAGACAGACTGACCCGAGGAAAGACTACATAAGACTCAGGAATCAGGAAAGTTGCAGAGAAGACCCAAACCTTTGATGCAAAGAAAGAAAGACAAATATTTGAGGAGGCAAGAAAAGAGTTCAAAACCGATCAAGGTTCTTCATCAAAGACACGACCATAATTAAGAGAATATGGAATGCCTCAGGCATTCGATCAATCTGCTTCACCAAAAGAAGGAAAAGAGGCAAGCAAGCTCATGGAATTTTTATATACCTACATTAAGTTGATTTAGGATGAAATCGTTTTACAAGAGATACAAAATCTAATCAGACAGTATGAGCTAGGAAAGATAGACCCCTTACTGAATATGGTAGTACACCAAATCACTAAGAAGAGAAGGACAAATAATGAATTAAACTTGAATGATCAAATAGGCGAATATGATATAGACTATGTGGTCCTCGACTTAGGGTCGGAGGTCAATGTCATGACAAAGAAAACTTGGGCATTGATGGGAAAACCTAAGTTGATCTACTCCCCTATCAGGATCAGGATGGATAACCAACAAGCTGTCATCCAATTTGGACGATTGGAGCATGTCCCTATGGACATCGACAGAGTCAGAACATTTGCAGACTTTGAGGTAATTGAGATAGTTGATGACAATTGTCCTTACCTTGCGTTGCTAGGAATTGATCGAGCCTTCAATAATTCCACTGTGTTTGATTTAAAGAAAAGACGTATGACGTTTGAAAGATATGGCCTTGTGGTGATTGCACCCTTAGATCCATATGAAGTTCAACGATATATAGAGCCCATCAGAGAAGAAGACTGCTCATACAAACTGGAAAACATATACAAACTAACAACCATACAATAGGATTACATTAATCCTATGACTGATGGAAACCTAAGATGGCGAAGTGACAACGCGTGTTCATCAGATTCAGAAGAAGCACTGGAGAAATGAAAAAACAATATGTATGAAGTATCTACAAGGATATGTGCTAGATTAACCAGAGAAGTTTGTTGGATTGGCACAACAATAAGTAACTTACCCACCTTTGATGGTCTGAATCCTTTAGAAACCTTCTTGTCAGACTTCGAAACAAATGTACCAACACAACAAAGATTATTGGCAATGGATGAGGCTTTGAAATCAACACCAACAAGATGGTGGGGGACACACAAAAGTAATATTACAGACTGGGTAGAATGTCGTACTTTGATGACAACGCGGTTCTCAGCACAAGCAGAAAGTTGCAAAGTAAGGTACAAAGGTTGAAGTTGCCCAAAGGACCATGTACGAAGCTGTGAAGTGGCCTGGAGCGACATTCCTCAAGAACAATGGGTGCACAAATTCCTTAATACGCTGGACACAACCCCTATCAACTGGTACCTTCAAGAAGAGTTGTGCCTCATAACTACAGATTGGGAAGGTATGACTCAGAATTTTGTAACCACCTTTTTATTTGAAAGTCAATATCCTTCAGTAGATTAAGCATTGCAGATTGTAAGACAAAAAKTATTTGAGGAGGCATATAGCCTCCCTATGGAACAAGAAGAGRATGAATGGACTGCACCTCTCCATAAACTGCAAAGTTGTTACAACATCAATGCCGATGAAGATGATGATCCGAGGAAGGTGACCATTGCCAAAACAAAAGGCCAGAGAGATGTGGAAGGACCAGGAGTTGATMTACCATTCAATGGAAAACCGATCAAGATTAAGAAAGTCAATATTGGAATAGAGGAGATACCGAATCTTGCAAATGTCAGAGATTATTGGGATGCTGCTACCATTGACAAGATTATAGAGCTTCTGCATGAATATCRAGACTTGTTTTCGACCAAGTTCAATGATATGAAGGGCATTAAAGGACCTATGGGAGAGATGAGGATCCCTTTGAAACCAGATGCAAAACTAGTCAAACAGAGACCCTACAGGTTGAACCCTAAATATAAGGAGAAAGTGAATATTGAGCTCGACAGAATGCTGGAAGCAGGTATTATCGAACCTGTCGAAGAATCAAAGTGGATTAGCCCTATGGTAGTACAAGACAAGAATACATGAGAGGTCAGGATATGCATAGATCTCAAAAAGCTTAATGATGTCTATTTGCATGACCCCTTTCCTACACCATTCACTGATGAAGTGTTAGATAATGTGGGAGGCCAAGAGGTATATTCGTTTACAGATGTATTTTCAGGATACCATCATATACAGATTGCCAAGGAAGATCTCCATAAGACCACATTTGCAACAGAATGTGGATCCTACCAGTATACAGTGATGCCATTTGGATTGAAGAATTCCCCAACAATATTTTCTAGGGTGGTGGTTGAAGCGTTCAAGGAGTTTCTGCATAAATTTCTAGAAGCATATTTTGATGATTGGACTGTTTTTAGTTTGCTGAAAAATCATATTGAATGTCTAAGGCTAATGTTGGACAAATGAAGGAAGTGCCAAATTTCTTTGAACCTGAAGAAGTGCATCTTATTCTCACAATTTGGAGTGTTGTTAGGTCATATTATATACAAGTAGGGACTGCTAGTAGATCCATCTAAAATTTCCATTATTGTTGATCTGCCACATCCTACTTTAGTCAAACAACTACGCACTATTATGGGACATACTGGATATTACAGGAAGTTCATTAAATGATATGCCCAGATTACAACACCCATGGAGAAGCTTCTGAAGAAAGACTGTCAGTTTAGTTGGACATAAGAATGCCAGTAGAGCTTCGACACACTGAAACAAAAAATGGTTACTGCGCCCATTCTGGTTTTTCCAGATTGGATCAAGGAGTTTCATGTACATGTCGATGCATCTTCCATTGCATTAGGAGCTATGTTAGCACAACCGGGAACATGAGACATCGACCATCCGTTATATTTTTCTAGGAGAAAGCTATCAACTGTTGAGATCAATTACACCACTACTGAGCGAGAGGGGTTAGCCATGGTGTACGTGCTGCAGAAGTTCCATCACTACTTGTTGGGAGGCCACTTTAAAATGTTCACTGATCACTCTGCACTTAAATACCTAGTCAACAAGCCAGTGTTGGGGGCGAGAATATGCAGATGGATTCTTCTATTTCAGGAATATGATTTTGAGATCGTGTTTAAGCCAGGAAGAATGAACAAAATTCCTGACCACTTGTCGAGGTTGGAACATGGAGAAGAGCCCACTAGTTTGGAGGATACACTGCTAGATGCACAGTTACTGGCCATTAGAAATATTGATGACCACTTCGCAGAGATATTCCAGTTCCTTTCAACAGGAATGGCACCTAGTGACTATACAATTCCCCAGAAGAAACATCTGGTATTGCGCGTTGTTGACTTTTCACTTATAGTTGGACAACTGTATAAGATGGGACCTAATGAGATATTGAGGAGATGTATTATAGAGGTAGAATGACCATTGATCCTCACTGAAGCTCACGAAGGCATTGCAGGAGGACACTACGCAGGGAAATCAACTACGTATAAGGTCCTTAGAGCTGGACTTTGGTGGCCTACCTTACACAGAGATGCTAAGGACTATTACCAACCTTGTGATGTATGCCAAAGAGTTGGGAAACCGTCCAAAAGAGATGAAATTCCTTTAGCACCACAATTGACCCTACAAGAATTTGAGAAGTGGGTCATCGACTTCGTGGGACCTATAAACCCACCAGGAAAGTGCACAGGAGAAAGGTACATCATTACTGCGACATAGTACTTAACCAGATGGGATGAATCAAGAGCAGTCAAGGACTGTAGTGAAACTATAGCTACGCGCTTCATATTTGATGACATCATAACTAGGTTTGGATGCCCAAAGATCCTTATGAGTGATCAAGGCACACATTTCATAAATAAAAAAGTTGAAGCCCTGACTGAGGAATTTATAGTTCACCATCAGAAGAGCATGCTGTACCATTCATAAGAAAATGGGACAGTGGAAGCTTTCAACAAAATCTTGGAGACACCATTGACGAAGATCTATAGTGTGAATAGGGATGATTGGGATTTAAGAGTACCAGCAATACTATGGGCCTATAGAACCACCTGTAAAAAATTAACAATGCAAACCCCTTTCAAGTTGGTTTATGGTCTTGAAGCTGTTGTCCCAATGGAATAATTGGTACCAAGCCTAAAAATTGTTTCCTTTACAGGTATGGATGACACTGGTGTTGTTCAGGAGAGGCTCACGTAGTTGGTTGAACTAAAAGAAGACAAATTTATTGCATGATTCCATCAATAGGTTCAGAAGGAAAGAGAGAAGGCCTACCATGACAGGCACATCAAGAAGAAGGCATTCAAGCAAGGTGATCTCGTACTGGTATATGACAGTAAGTTCCTTAAACATCATTGGAAGTTCAGAACACATTGGCTAGGGCCATATGAGATCGTCTATGTCACAGAAGGAGGAGTTGCACAGTTGAAAACTATGAAGGGAGAGTGGAAAGAAGGTCTAGTAAATGAGAGCCGACTAAAGTTGTACTACGACGACCAACTACCTCGCATCTCGAAGTAAAAGAATAAGGAAGAGGGTCTAGGTACCAGGTGCAGTTGAAACTAGGTACCAGACACAAAAACGACAGTCTTCACAAGGAAGGAGAGGAGGCATAGAGTAGAAAGCACAGGCTGCACTGCGTAGTCCGAAGTAGAAGTAAAACAAAAGGATCAGATCTGAAGTGCCTCGGGATGAGTCACAAGTGAGTGTTGGGGGCCTATTGGCCCTTGGGTATGGAAGCAAGCGAAGATCAAGGAAAAAAAGGCAAAATGTGAATTGTGTGGAAGACACAATGACTGTTATTGGGTTGAAGTAAGAAAAAGAGAAGAAAAGATGGAGCGAAGTCCGAGAAATCAAGCCATTGGATGAGGATATCGAGGATGACAGATCAACAAGGAAGAAGGATAGTGGACAACTCAGCAAGAAGAAAAATCCACCGTTGGATGCTTTGGAGCACTGCGCAAGAAGGAAGGAAACACAGGCTGGAAAAGCCATGAAAACATGGGTCAAGTTGACCTAGGGTTTAGACACCTAATGTTTTGGTATCTAGGGTTTTCACACCTAGGTTTCGACCTAAGGATGTCGGTGATCTATTGTAATGTATAAATAAAGGTCAAGAGGACCTGGGTTGGGTTGTTTTTAATGTTTCTATTGTTGTTGATGATTGTTAACATAAGTGATTATTGTTGTGTGAGAGATAAGTTATAGGAGAGAGAGCCTTCTAGTATTGTAAGACCTTCAGTTGGGTGCGAAGGTCAAATCTTGCAGCTGGGTGTGCAGGAAGGAGAGAGACAGAGAGGAGAAGAAATAAGATCTGCTAGCTAAGAGAACAGACAAGAACTGTATGCTTCATGTTAATATATCATAAAGCATAGTTTTGTGGATGTAACCCTAGACAGAGGGTGAACCACGTATATCTGTCTTGTGTGTGTGATTGATGTTGTGTTCTTTTGCCTTGATATACTATTATTGCATTGTTCTGATAAATTTGTAGTGGAATATATCTAAGATGATAAGTGATATATGCATGCTATATTGTTCTAGTATTAGATCCACTTGATATTTACCTTGGTTGTAGACATCTTTGTCCTGCAACCCCCCCATAGCTGCTTCGGGTGAGACTGCATCTGCTTCGCAGGTGTAGCTGAAAGGGCCAGTAGTTAAGGATTGTTGGTGCACTCATGGATCTGAACCCTGGGTCTTCTCATGTGCCAACAACATGCCTACTTTTATTTTACATGGTAGATTATTATTATACCTTATGCTTTCATTTATGTACTTTTAATTGGGTAAAGAAAATGCTTGACTTAACATTTCAACCGAGAGCTTAAATTTCCCCATAGCCTTAAGCTTGTTGCTTGACTTGATTCCCTTGGCATTCAATCCCTAAATGTTGTGTCTATCCTTTTGGTTTTGTTGATTGTTGTGAAGATTTGTTATTTTTACTTCAACCTCATCCCTAGTTCGTCAGTCCACGCCTCAGCAGTCGACCAGGATCCGAATCGATGGTCATCGCTTCGGTACACAACGACCTATAGATTCTAATGCCCTACTTTTCTGTGTGTGGATGACGAGTGAAGGATAGTTGTCAGTCGTCTACCCCTGTTGATTTTTCTTTTTGAATGATGGTCATTGCGCTTCTGGCGAATGATTACCCTATGCCTTGTTCATCTTCGTTCCCTGTGATTTACTTTTGCACTTTACCTTATTTGAGAACGATTTTAGACTACATTTTCACTCTTGTTGACAACCCTTACCTTTAGTTGGACTGTGATTTTCCCTATGCATTTAATGTATTTGAAGGTGATTTTGCCTTGCGCTTCTCTTACATCTGGCTTGCGTTCTCCCTCTTCAATCTATATTACCTTGACATCAAAATGACCCTTGTGAAGTCAACGATCACCCCTTTTTTTTTATTGACTGCATTTGGACAATTTTCACTATTTAGATTTAGCAATATTATATTCATAGTTTTGATTCATAGTTTATATCYAGCGATTTTATATTCATAGTTTGTATTCACAGTTTATAATTAGCAATTTATATTCAYAGTTTAAATGATGGGTCAACATTTTTATATTCAACTTTATAATACTTGTGGCAGCGAACCCCCTTGACTGATAGATAGAGTTTTTATGCACAMCGATATATATTGAYAACTATTTAATCTTGTGCAACAATTCTCATACTCTGAGTTGGGATAGCGATTTACACTCTATTCGCAGCGAAAATATTGCATAGAGTTATCTTCACACACAACGATTTTATGTATCTTGTGACACCGAATCCTTACCCATGATTTCATGTGGATACTTGCATTTTTATTGTTGGAGGACAACGAGTGTAGTTCTGGGTGTTATTGCATTGTTTTCATTGATTTCACCTAACCTCAGAGAGATGCAATGAGGTGATAGCTTTGATATCAAACACAAAACCAGAGGCCATGACACCGATATCTGCACTAATTAATACTACCTAAGAGCTCGAGCATTCTCAACGCTCTCTCGCTGTAATCCCGCACAATCCACATCTGGCCTTGACGATTGTCCCATCCATGGTCGTCCAGAACCTTTTGTACTCGAAAAACAACATTCCCCATGGAAACGACTATTTGCGTCCAACAAGTATCAGTCCCAAAATGAATAGCAGTGAGACAACTTTTTCATCTTGGAGTTAATTATGATTGTTTAAAATTATATATATATCTTCCCAGACTAGGACAACTAACAACGATTTAATAAACATGCATGATAGTGAATATCTAATGATAACGGGTGGCGAATTTCATTTTAGGATAGAGAAATTATAACGAATTAATATAATGTTAATACCGAGCAAAATTAATATAATGTTATTTACGCAGAGAGATATTTACACGTTGAATTTAACACTAAGATATATCTACAACTAATTATTACATTGTTGGACTGCAAACTTACATTTTTGGTCTGCGTTTGATGAATTGACAACGCTGGAGTATGTATCCTATTGCTATTGTCATATTTAATCTATTTAATCTATTTGTTTTTAATTGAAGAGGATAGGATTGATGAGTTATCAATCTATATTGAGTAGCAAATTAGTACATACTTTATAATAACTATTAATTAGTATTTAATAACTTAGAAATAGCTAAAATAAAGTTTGAGATATTCAGTTCTGAATTTGAAACCATTTGAATTCAAATTTACTAGATGTGTAATGTCCCATATTTTTAGTATCTAAAAGTCATTGCCATTAATGTGTAYAGTTAGAAAACCAGTAATTAGATAAAGAACTAATTAATAGAKARCAAATTTTATTTTTGTCTTAGGTTAAAGGATAGCAAATTTCCTCCTTAGGAAAACACTTTTYTGATATTGGCATTGGAAAATAGTTACAATGAGCTAATTGTTGATAGTAATTATTTTAATGTGTACTGATTGCGTTGTTTTTCAATAGAAATGGTTTCCCAAGAAATTTAATGTGTCGTATGAATGTCTTAGTTGTCAGTTTCCCTTGCGTCTTGTTGACTTTTCGATTGGGTGCCTGGGGTTAGTTGTCATGTGTTGACAGTTAATTCGGTCTCCTAGCGCATTGAGTTTTTTTGTGGGTGATTGGTCTAGATATGTTGTTGCGCCACAATTACGGTCATGCCTATTTCCTTGTGACGACATGATTCTTGATGAGGGGATCATTGTGTGCCCCATTGGATAGAGACAAATGATATCGTGGACGGAGTCTGTGCTCCCGTGTGAGTGTTGTTGATCGTTGTAAGTTGTTGTAGCGCTTGAGTTGTAATGCCTTCATGCGTTTGGTTCACGCGCCTTGAGGTTATAGTCATTGGTCATCAAGGTCGTTGTGTCGGGATGGGGATGTTGTCTCTTAGCTTGTAGGCGTGGTCATGTTTGTGTCAGGCGTGTAGTCGTTTCTCCTTGTTGTTTTATGCATGTTTCGACTAGTTGCCTTTGTGCCAGTGCGTGGAGTCATAGTTGTCTATTGCTTGTTCTGTGGGCATGGTGCTTGCCGTCAAATGTGTTGTTTAGCTATAATTTTTGTTATCGTCCTGTTTTATTTTTTAAATTGCACCTTCTTCTTTGCTTATAGTCGTAACGAATGGGTCGTTATAGATATTGATGATATTCATTCCTTTCTTATAACAACATGGTATTTATCATTACTATTAATTGACGAACAACATGCATGCTCGCAATGTTAATGAGTGGTTACATATTGGTGGGTTTAATAATGAATGAATAATATATTATGCATGCATCCTTATAGTTGGGGCAAGGTGTGTACAAACAAGGTCAACAATATGATCACTTAGGACTTTTCTTTTAATCTCCAAACGTTTAAGGGTATACGACTTTAATTTTTGCATATGTCTATGTAAAAAAAAAAGTCTTCTGCATCAAATCTTTGGATTTGTCCAAAAGTTTAGCATGCAATGCATATCTAATAATTATTCCTAAATCTTCTAGCCATTTAAAATTAGTATTAACACTACATAGGGTTGTTGGTGTTTGTACAAGTTACTTTCCTCAACTACTTGATTTTATAGGCATTTTAATTGTGTTTATAGGAATTTTGGTGCAAGTTTGAAATGGAAAACTCAACTAGAAGTAGTCATAAGTGAACATTGTGTAAGTCTTTGTTAACACTTCTCATCACTCATTAACCTTGTCGTTGTCCATATAATATGATAAATGATTATATGTCATCATAGTGTTTTTTCTAGAATAGAAATCTTAATCATCAACTTTCACATCAAATTCTTCATATTGATCAATACACTCATTTCTCAATGCTTAGGCTAACATTTCATTATATTTCCACATTTGCATCGAAGTTCCATTATAAATTACTTGCAGTTGTGGAGGATTCGGTAGTTTTTTAACCCACTAAAGGTTACTCAATGAAACGGGTGCTCTGATTTAACACTTTCATAAGGTACTTTTCCCTTCTTGTTTTATTAATACACTAGAACTATTGTAGGATTTAATAATTAAAATGTTTGCAAGATTTATATTAGATTAGGGTATTTTTTTAGTTAGTCTTTCTATTTCATGCAATGGTTAAGAGTGAGAAGAGACACACCAAGGCATTTTATTCCTTAAATCACTAGGACCCACACTTGGAAATGAGGTTTGCATCCTTGCCTCTATCATGGCACACATTGATACATGCAACTTTAGTGTTCATGGCCATATAATAGGCATGTGTCTATGGCCTAGCTGTTGGAAAATTGAGGAAATCATGTTCACTCTCATCATGCCATTTATGAGAAGGATTCTCAACAACAATGTTTTACATATAAAAAAATTCAAGGTAAATATGCATATATTCAACCTCTAATTTTTATGTGTATATACCTATGTAGAGGGGCATATATAAGTGCTATGTCTAAGTCTAAGTTAAATCATTGTTGGCGTCAAAGTTCAACCCTCACCATGCTCTAAGTTAAGTCACTCTTGCTCTAGAAGTTGCAAAGAGGCTATACACAAAATGTCTAAGAATGACTAAACACAAAGCATTTGTCCCTAGCTCATGGATTGCTTTACCACAATGGTTCATCCATAGTAGCCATCAATGTCCTAGAAGCTTCTGTGTAATTGAAGGACATGTTTTTTTCCAGATTTCAATGAAAATGTCTTGTTAACAAGTGATATATGTATAATAAAAAAATGTTTTTCATTTACATTCAACATATTGCACAAGGACTTTTAAATTTTCCAACAAAGCATAATTAGACAACACTAGAAACTAAATAATTCTTTTAATGCTAAACATTCATAAGCACTAAACATATAAACATTAATTGTTTCTAAAAAACATAATACATTAACTTTACTGTATGGACTTAGGTTAATTGCATTTTCATTTAATAAAATTAATAAATAATGGTGAATGCATGGAATGCTAATGAGGTTTCATAGTTGTGGACATGTAATCAAAATAATAAATGTCCATGTTTCCATTAACCAAAATAAATAATAATAATAATAATCTATTTTTAAGGTCACGACCAAGCCAGCACACCAAATTGGTGTATGAGACCCCCTTTGTTTGTGGGACAAGGGACCCCCCTCTGCCCAACAATTTGACTGGTAAAGTCTATGAAGGTATACATACCCTACTCCCCTCTGGATTTGAACCTGTGACCTCTTAAGAGGAAACACATGTTCTTAACCATTAGGCCCACTCAAGCTTATACATATACTCAATCAATTTTTTTAAATCTTTTTTATTTTTAAATAAATTTAATATTCTCATAAATATTACTCTACATCAAAGTTAATTTAACACTACATTAAAAATAATTTATCCCAACATATTATTTCACATTTAAATTTTCAAAAATTAATTTAAATTTACATTAAATATAAATTAACTCATCATATAATTTCAATCAATAGCTAAGAAAATAAATTTTAAATTTAAATTCTAAAAAATTGAAAAATGATTTTTATTTTTTAATAAAACAATTTAATAAAAAAATCATAATTTTTTTAAATAAAACAATAGAAAAAATACTAAAACCATTACATCCCTGCTTTGGCATTTATCAATAATTGATTCCCTTACATGTATATCAAACCAATACATACTCTACAAAGGGAATGATAAGGATTTCATAGAAGTCTAAAGGAAAGCCTAAACAAGTCATAAGAGTTTCAAGTATATGGAACTCTTTCTCATTCTAAGATTCGGATCACAAAGAGGTTTAAGTCAGACATAAGAGTCAATATATAATTTTTTCTCATTTTAAGAGACTAGTGAGGATTACAAAGAAGTTTAAGCAAGGCATAAGAGTCAAGCATATGGTACTCTTTTTCATTATAAAAGTCAAAGTATATGTAACTATTTCTCATTTTAAACTTTTCTCACTTTAAAGTCAACTGTTTTGTTTTTTTTAAGGTTTTTAATTTATAAAAATGAGTAAAACTCAATATATGTGATTTTTTTTTAAGGTTTTTAATTTATAAAAATAATTAATTTATAAAAGAAAAAAACATCAATATTTAAATAATGTTTTTATGGAAAAAAAAATATAATTCCTACCTTCATGGATTACACATCACTTATTTGCATATACTTGCACACATCCCTCACTTTACCGTACATTTTCACTTGGGCTCGTATTTATTCCTAGAGTGGATGAACTTCTTTGAAGCCTTAGGGAGTGAACTTCTATGAAGCGATTTCCTGGATGGAATGATTGATTGAACATGTTGGTTGAAGATATTAATAATGTAAAAGGAAAGGGGATCGACCAACATGGACATAGATGGAACTTTTCCTATACATATATATGAGTACCTAAAGGTCTCATTGGGCCAACAACAACCTCCATATTAAAATGGATTGGGTTCTCGTTTAAGTTTTCATATTTTGATTTTTCATGGATTTATCTTTAAGTTGATCACATAACTTAGAAGATTTTGTATGTAATAAGTTTTTAATATTTTTCTTAGATTCCATTGGTTTTAGAAGTTTCTTTTGGTATCTTGTCCTAACCTTTTTGGAGTATTTTTTCCTGAAAAAAGTTGTGAATTTTTCAATTATCACATTGCATGCAAAGCTCATTTTGGTTTGATATATTACATGCAAAGCTCATTTTGGTTTGATATATTACATGAAAGTTTGTTTTCATGTGATACATTGCATTCCATGAAAACTTGTTTCTCCGTGACATAGGAAAACCTAGAAAACTTTGGAAAACTTGGCATATCACACCTCTTGAATTTTTGTCCCTTGCGATGTATTGGACTTGAAAAATATTTTCCTTGCAAAACAATGCAATGCTTGAAAACTGATGAGGCCGTGATACATATGTAGAAAAAATAAAACTCACACTAAACCAACCAGGAAAGAAAAGACAAATTTAATCATAAAGTAAATAACAAACATACAATACACACAGATTTTACCATGGAAACCTTTAACTAGGAAAACCAACATTACTTGAGCGTCTCTTGCTCTCTCTTTGTCTTATTCATTTATAGAATAAAGAGTTACATGACTAACCTTGGTCTACACCTAAGACACAATCACCATCCTTCTCTCTTGCTTTACAAAAGAACAACCCTGCAACCAATTCATCTTACATCTACATGAACCTCATGATTGTTCTAAAGATTATATCAATCAGATTTTATAGTATTACATCATGCCATATTTATAGGAATTACCACATGCAAAATACTAAATAATGGCACCAAAAAATGGTTACATATCCACGTAGATGATTGGATGCAATCCCACAAATCTCGATATTCTATAACAATCGACTACTAGTTGGATACTAGTCAAGTACATATTTGACCTTTAGTTGGTCTCCAATTGAATTCCAATCGGCCTCTTGTTGATATCCTATCGATCGACCTTTCGAATTTTCAGTTGACCACTTTGTTCTTCGACTTTCCAGTCGACCACTTCGACCTTCGTCTTAAACATTGACTTGACTTGACCCATGATTTGATTCATCACCCAATTGATCCACCTTCACTAGACAGTTTATTGAATGTTCTTTCCCTTCAAAGAATATAACAACCCAACATGCTCCCATGTGTTGTCTTCTTTGCTAATACATGAGAACTTGAACTTCTATTCATTGACCTAGGGCAACAATGCCCATTGCCTCTCTACACTAAGAGAACTTTACAACACTCAAATACTTGGTCAAAGAATCTGCTATGTTTTCCAAGGTGTCTACTTTCTCCAACAACACCTTCTTGCTTTCCACCATGTCTCTCACGAAATGGTATTCTTCATCAATATGCTTTGTCTTGGAATGGTAAGATGGGTTCTTTGTGAGAAATATTGCACTTTGATGGTCACAATTTATATTCATAGCTCTATGCTCAAACTCAATCTCTAATCATAGTAAATGCAACCATATTGTTTCTTTGTTTGCATAAGTTGATGCCATGTATTCAACTTCTGTTGTCAACAAGGATATGGCCACTTGTCACTTACTCATCCAACTAATTGCTCCATTGAACGTATTGAACACTTATCCATTGGTCGACCTTTGTTAATCTAGATATCTAGCCCAGTCAATGTCGAAAAAGCCACGTACGTTTATTTCCCTATCAATTTCAGCTTTTCCTTGGTAAAAGATCACATATTTTGTTGTGCCATTTAAGTACATAAACACTCTCTTGATTGCAGTCTAGTTCTCTTTTCCAGGTGTCGACATGTATCTTCTCATTACTCCCACTGCATGAGAAATATTTGGTCACGTGAAGACCATCACATACATCAAACTACCAATGACACTAGCATAGGGAACATGTGCCATGTCCCTGATTTATTCCTATGTCTTTGGACATTGTTCAACAATTAGTTCTACTCCCACATGAATTGGTACTTTGACCAGTTTTCAATCCTACATGTTGAAACACTTCAAGATTGTTTCAATGTACTTGTTCTTATTTAACCAAAGCTTTCTAACTACCCAATCTATCTTGATATTCATTCCCATAACGTAATTCACTACACTGATATCCTTCATGTATGTAACACCTTACTTTTCCCCAAGATTATAATTATGCCAAGACTTCATATAMTTATGTTTATGAAGCATGTAATCATGTTTTGATTCAATGAAAGAAACCAAACCACTGACTAAGAGGGAAAATCCTTGAATGTATTGGCCATGATACATAAGTGGGAATTTATGAAGCAAGGATTGATTGAGTGGGTGGGTAAAGTAGAACTGAAATGTTTTTATGATAAAAATAGAAATCTTGTTTAACAAGATAATTCATGTTTGCTAAGAATAAACTTACACTTTCTAGTGCACCTGATATGAATGGATCCACGTGACCAGTTATGAAAGGACAGGGAAGTGGTTGATGTAGTTATTAACTATGGAAGATCAGTATTTTGAAAAATAAATGGGCCAATTGAATGACCTCATAGAAGGACACCACGAGCTTGCCCCTCTAGAATAGGAACTACAAACTATGGGTTGCGTCTACATGGAGGCTATGATAATCCTGAGAGAATAGGAGGAAGAAGAGACTAAAGGTGGAAAACACTACCAGACAACTGATAGAAGAGAGACAGAGGAGAAAAAAAACACACACACAAAAATAATGGATGGTTACCAAGAGTGGCATCTAAAGACATACCATGAAGAATGTTTTGAAGCAGATCCTGTTGATTAAGGTTGGTTGTCATTGATGTCAACCCTTGAAGAAAGCCCTGTAGCACAAAGGTTTGGTTAATGGACCTGATATTTTTTTATGTAAATATGACTCATTATTGTTTTGTCATGGTTGATAAGAAGTAAATATGGATGAACTCCAAAGTGGTCCCCTTATGGTGAAAGCTCTCACGGGAAGACGCTTTGTGGAGTAAGAGAAACCATGCTTAATTGTGGAATAATGAGATGAAGGACAATGAATTTTTCAGGGAAACAATGAATGAATTTTTCAAAGTGAATACAAAATAAATTATTTCAATAATAAATTTAATGGAGAAATTAGAAGTGGGTTAACCCTAAAATAAGGAAAGTGGGCTAAGTGACCTAGAAGATGTTTTTAAGGAAGCTACTTGGAGAGTATAAATAAGAGGCAAGGCTCTCTCATTTTAATTACACTTGAGAATATTGAATATCTATAGGTGTTTGAGGTAACCAAGGATATATAAGCCGAATTTAATAGGGAAGGTGAAGAAAATAAGGCTGAAATGCAAGGAAGGATAAATTCTTTTGATGGTGCTTTCTAAGGTATGCTATTTATAGGTCTTCTCACCATTTTAGCTATAATTTTTTTTATATAATGATTCAGATAGTGAAATTTATATGCCATTGAGACAACATACCCAAGTATATGTGGTAAAAAATTCAACTTGTGGGTCATTTTATTTTTGGAGTTTCACTCCGTGGAAAATAGGGTTTGTGGCTAGTCCTGAAACTAGTCAAAAACAGGTGTTTCAGGTAAAAACGTCATAAATTCTTCATAACAGATCCAAATTTAGCGATACCAAATGTGTTGGTTAGGGTAAAATATTTAGTATGCTTTGTAATAGTTTCATATCAATTCAAAGAATATTTCATGCGGTTCATGCTCTACAAGGTTTCTCTCTAGAATAAGACATAATTCAACAAGGTATGCCATTTTTGCTATAACTCCTTTTCTGAGAGGTTCCAAGTAGTGAAACCCGGAGGAATTGCATAAAGCGCAATAAATAAATTTTTTTATCAGTTTTAGATCTTTATACATTACAGGTTCAAAGTTATGATTACTTCAAGTTAGGGTTGTTGACTCATCCAAAACTAGGCATGTGCGACTAAAGAAAAGTTTGATGAAAATGCTAGTCTCTTGTTGTTAAAGTTAAGGAAGGTTTGCAAGAATGTGATCATATACACCAGGTCTATTAAAGAGCTACAAATCAGATTTGGATGATGAAATTGATATGGTATTTTGGTTGAGGTACATGTTGAGTACATGGTTGAGACAAGTAGTTGATGAGTTGGCACATACATGAGGTGTATAGTTGATGTTGTTGGTACATATTGATGAGTCATAGTTGATGAGTAGTTGACACATGATTAGTACATACTTGGTACATGGTTGGATAAATTTGTTTATGGTACAGGTTGATTACAGATTCTTTGGTATAGGTTGGTGCATGGTTGATGCACTTGTTTATGGTATAGGTTGATTATAGGTTGATGCATGGTTCAGATTTATTGGTATAGGTTTACAACAGTAAATCTCACAGTGATAGTGTGACAGTGGGTCCAAAATTCTACTTCTACTTTAGGGTGGCAGGACGGGGCAAGGATAGGTGGTTGTAGCCACCTTTCGGTTGTAGCCAGAGAACATAGGGGGTTGTAGCCTCCTTTTGGTTGTAGCCAGAGAATTGGGGAGTTGGAGCTTGAGAAACTAGGGGGTTGGAGCCTCCTTCCAGTTGTAGCTGGAAAACAAAGGAAGTTGGTGCTTCCAGTGAATGTAATTCTTCAAGACATATAAGAAAAAACATCCATGGTTTTCTCTCGATTTGGGTTTTCACGTAAAACACTGGTGTACTTTGTATGTGTGTGATTGTTTATTTCTTATTGCTCATTATTAAATAATAATTCTATGTTGATATAACATTTGAAGAAAAATGATTATAATTACGCTATTACAGATTCACCTCCCCTCTTAGTAATCCAATAGATCCAGTGAGCAACAAACTCACATGTTAAGAGCACAATGATCAGAGGTGCTCGTGGAATAGGTTGAAGAAGAGAAGAAGAGATATATTTTCTTGAAGAAAATAGGAAACTCGTCCAACTTAAGATTGATCACCATGATATGGAGAAGACCCTAATCTAGACTGGAGTAATAGTGGGATACATCTCGGTGCTTACTCGATAGAAACCAACACTGGTAAGGGGAGGTCATTGAGGGACCATTTAGCAGAGAAGGGACTCCCTTGTGAAGAGGAAACCCAGTTGAGAAACCACCTATTAAACCTATAGAGACACTTACCTTAGTGGGAACAGGGTAAATTCTGTTATTGTTAGAGGAGGAAGAAGAGTAACCTTCTTGGATCATCTTAAGATTGGAATCTAGCTGCATCATTCCCCTTGTGGTATCATGTCTTGGCACGAGGGTCACATACTATAGGAAGGAAATCTACAATATGTACTAAGGTTGGGATGAAAGGAATTCTGTCTCAATCATTTGGTATTGGAAATTTCCCCTAATCAAATAAGTGTATAACTTGATTTGTTTAGTTGTGTTTAAATATTATTAATAAATATTGTCTCTTTTCAATGGAAATGTAATATCAATGAATTAAATCCTGAGAGATGGAATATGTTTTTTATGGTTCTTAGTTGATAAGATACTTCACGAAAAAGAACAAGTAAGGACAACCTGTGACCCTATGAATGTTCTGGCCTTAGAGGAAAGTTTGCAGGACATGGACAAAAACATCATTTAACCAGTGATGCGAGTGTCCTATTGGACATAGATATTATTTGAGGAATGGACAACCTTAAGTCCTAAGGTAGTTTTGGTCTTTATGTGGAAATATTGTAAGATATGCAAGATCTTCCTCTTTATCAGGTTGAGAGGCCAACTACGGTCTTTTAATGTTCACATATTCTTAAATACCTGGATCGATTCTATCTAAATCTTGAGAGTTGGCTAAGCCCCCAAGTCTTAGTACTAGTTGGTGGAAGAACCTAGAGGTAAGTTGGGAACGTTCATATCCATTGATTTGGAAGGGTGATTGTTATAACCCTAAATTTCACCATACATGCATACCTAACATCATGCCCTCTTGTTATTTTTGCCAAGCCATCACTGAGCAACTCTTATTAAAAGACATATTTTTGAAGATGTACGCGCCCTACACCATGAATTCCCATGTACACATGCTTTATACACCACTATAGCTGGCGTATGTATGATATTTGCACCATTACAACCCGCGTATACCCACAAATGTTGTAAAAATTAAAGAGTTGCAAGGAATCCATTGAGATTACGGGCTATTGGTTAGTTTCCCAACTGTTTCCCAACTGATTCACTTCCTATAGCCCGTCACCCAACCGAATAACCATCCTTATTTCATATAAAAGGAGGTGTTGGGGTGTCATTCAGGAGAGAAGCATAAGAACAATGAAACTCTGCCTATTTCACATCCCCTCCTCGCCCCATAAAATTGCAGCTACCTTGTGAGATTTGCATCAAAATTTCCCATTCTTGCCTTTTCCGTCCATCATAACCCTATTCCATTTCCTTAGAAGAAGTGTGAGAGGAGAAAGATACATGGAAGAGCAGTTGGAGATTGGTGAAGAGGATCCCAGACCAGGTTTGAGGATCAGTCGTCGATCTCATTGTAAGTAAACTTTTTGATATCAATAAAAGGAACACTTTTTCTGTCCTGCAATATGATGTGTCAAATATATATGTTTGATTTATGTTTTATACTAACATCTAACCCATAATTCATATATGAGATGCATGTTTTGTAGTTCTCTATTTATCTGTTTGTGAATGCAGGCCAACCTTGGGAGGAGACTTGTAGTTAACAGAGGTATCGAATGTGAAATGATCGACATTGGACACAAAGTTAAAGGCAGAGTTACCAGATCTTTTCACTTTGTATTTCATGCATGAATGTGGGGTATATTCGGGGCAGTTATAAAAGGAAGGATAATTTTAGACGGTTAGATATGTCTACATGTTGAACCCTAGTGTAGCCCATAGGGGGGTTTTTCCGCTCTAGTAGTGACTGGATCTCATCCATTTGTTGGGAAGGAATTATCGTTGTAAATGAACAAGTGCCAAGACTTGTGTAAATCTCGATGATGACGATGAAATCCCGAAGATATGACAAGGATCTAGGTCGTTGATGTGATATGCATCGTCGTCGGAGAATAGAGAATCACTGAAGTAAGAGTTGAGCCAGAAAAGTGTTGACAACGATAAATTCTCGAAGATTGATGAGAGTTGTCAATTGGTATATAGGAGAGAGTTAATCACCACTGTAGATTGTCATAAATCCCAGTTAAGTGATAAAGGGGAAAGATGATTTCATGATGATGTGGCATGGCAACGCGATAACCATCATGTCCTCAGTACTGGTGGCATGCATCACTAAGGGAGTGGTCAATATACGTGAGTGGTATTGGATAAAGTAAGAAGCTTGAAAGGCTACAACCGTAATCTAGACCATCAGATTTATATGTTATTGGATCTCATCCATTCGTAAGAAAATGACAGGTTTGGATCCAAAGGTGTGGATGGGAGTTAGTTTTAATGAATATGGGTTAGGAAGATTAAATGAAAACCATTGATGAGTAGGAAGGTGAGATGAAATCTCGACCATGGATCCTTGTGGGTCCCATCCATTCTTTTTGAGGGAGATTGAAGAATTGGACGTTATTTGGTGTGCAAGTTGGGAACACCAACACAATCAGAGTTGTAGAAGGTCAGAATCAAGAGCCATTGGATCTGGGGATGGTCTAATGGGTGGGTTGTCGTCAGAACATTTAGTGTTGAATGCTCAGGGCTCCACAAGAGTGAAGGTCTGATGATGATGAAAGGTTATGTGCAATTGGAACTCTTATATGGTGGATTAGGAAGGTGCCACATCAGTGTTGCATCAATTCCATGCTAGATGGAATGCATGGAAGGAATACACATGCATACCATGTTGAATGAGGGTGGATTTTGAACACGATGGCCTGAAATATTTGGGAGGATGTAACTTTGGATTCTAAAATTGGAATTGGTCAAGATCAATATCGTTGGAAATATCTCGGCAAGTGGAATCCATCCAATTTCCTTAAAAGTAGTTAAATCTTACCTTATCTTGAAATGTAATGAGAGAATTTCTCACTCCAATGACTGGTGAATCCACTAGCTAGTCATGAAAGAAAGAAAAAATTTGACAACCCACCAGCCTAAGTAAGGTTTAGGGGGTTGGGTGTGTTACATAGTGGTACTAAAGTAGAGTTAAAACTCTAGGCTTGAATGGGTCATCACAGCCACTTGAAAACCTTTTCTAACAATGGTTGTTATTTCAACATGTAGGATGTACTAAAAGGAAATAGAGGGGAACAATATAGTGTGTATGACACCTCACATTTCTGAGATGAAGAGTCTGATGGTTGGAGGGATAGAGAAACCTCTCTAGATTTGATGACCATTGTTAGAAGTCTGAAGGAAGACAATAAGAGGCTCATGAGATCTCATTCCAAACATGACGAGTTGAATGCAGTACTATTGTAGAGCTTGTTAGAAATTCAAAAACATATAAACAAGGCCCAAGTAATGCAAAGTTGCAAAAGTCAGAGAGGTTGAAAAACCCTTTGGATGCTCAAAAGCACATATTGGCTCACAACAATGTGTTAAAGAGTTTTTCCAGGAAAAGGCATTGAGATGCCAGAAAAGGAAGATTGGGTGGAATTGTTTCCATGGAGTCATCTAGTAGGAAGACTACTTTAGTAGATTAGTCCAGTAGTGGCACAGAGTCAAGTGTCCCAAAGAAGAAAAAGAGGAAGAATTCCTCAAGTTCTTTAACTGAAGAATTCAAGAAGGCTTAGTTGCCTACCTTTGATGGAGAGATAAAGAAAGGAGAAGAAGTCGAAGGATGGTTGCTTGGTTTGAATAAGTACTTTCGGGTACATAATTAATCTGAGAATACTAAGGAAAGTATTTCCATTTTTAACCTGAATGGAGGAGCTTCAATTAGGTGGGAATACCTCAAGGATATCAAGGGATTACGGGAAAACAAACTGATGTGGAATTAGTTTGAGAAATAAATCCGAAAACCATACCTATCGGAGAATTATTTTGATGAAAAAATTAAGGAATTCCATGAGCATAAGTTGGGACAACTTACCATGGATGCATACACCAAAAGGCTTATGGAACTATTGAGGTATGTTCCTTACCTCAAGTATGAGAAAGAGAGAGTGAAACATTTTATCAGTGGGTTTCCACAGTCCTACCGGGATCGAATTGAGTTCGATAAACCCAAGACATTGGAGGACACTATTCGAAAGGCCAAGTGTTTCTATGATCAGTCTAAGCACAAGAAAGAGCCTTCAAAATACTAGAAGAGAAATGAAAAGAGTGTATTCTAGAAGAAGAGATTCAAGTCATTCCCTTATAGAAATTCCAAGAAAGGTGCACAATTGAGTCAACCAAGAATAAGTTTGCATCAACAAAACTTTCCATCTCATAGTGGAAATAGACCAACAGAGCAGGAAAGAGAAAGAGAAAAGGAATAGATGAAAGGACCCTTGCAATATTTGGGATGTGGAGAACCACACATATTGAGATATTATCCTCATAGACATCATGACAATCTAAAGGTGTATAATGTGCAGGAGGTGGCTCTGATCAATGATGTAGCTAGAAACATTCCTAGGATATATGCAGTTTTGGAAAATCAACAAGCTAACCACCAAGCCTCTATGGTGGAGTTAGAAGGTATTATTTCCAAGAAACCTATCTCTATTTTAACTGACCCAGTTTCTAACCTTAGTCATATTTCACCTTGCATTGTTGAGGCATGTTCATTACATAAAAGGAAACATGTGAGAGAATGGTTGGTTCAATTAGCCACCGAAAGAAAGAGAAAAGTGGATGAAGTGATTGAAGCTTGTCCAATTGAAATGAGTGGATTGCGGACTTAGGAATCCTTGAATATCCTACCCCTAGGCTCATATGATGTGATGTTGGGAATGGATTGGCTATATGATCACAATTCAAATTTAAATTGTTATGAGAAGGTTTTGGAATGTGAATATGAGGAGAGAAATGCAAGGAATTTACAAGGAATTTAGAAGTCAGTTTCAATAAGGCAAATATCGGTGTTGCAGCTCAATAATTTCAACAGAAAAGGGTGTGCCTTATATGTTGTACAAGTACTTTGCACAACATAAATCAAGGATATGAGGGTTCAATATCACCCAGTGCTATGGGAATTCAAGGATGTGTTTCTAGAAGAGGTTCCTAGACTGCCTCCAAAAAGATATCTTGATTCCTCAATAGATATCATACGTGGGGTGGTGCCTTCATCTAAATTACATTACAGGATGATAAAACCAGAGTTGGTGGAGCTAAAGGTGAAGCTAGAGGAAATGTTATATAATGGTTACATTAGGTCGAGTGTATCTCCATGGGGAGCACCATCCCTATTTGTAAAGAAGAAGGATGGTACCCTGCGACTGTTCATTGACTACAAGAAATTAAACAATATGACCATAAAAAATAAGTACCATTTTTCTAGGATAGATGATCTCTTTGATCAACTCAGAGGAGCTACATTTTTCTAAAAGATTGATTTGAAGTCAGGATATCACCAAGTCAAAATCAAGGATGAGCACATCCACAAGACAACCTTTAGAACAAAGTATTGGCACTATGAGTTGTGGTAGTGTCGTTTGGGATTACAAATGCATCGGAGACATCCATTTTTTTGATGAATAGCATGCTCAACAAATATTTGGACAAGTTTGTCCTAGTATTTGTGGATGACATTTTGGTGTATTCCCAAAACAAAGAAGAGAATGGAGAGCATCTTAGGATGGTGCTACAGGTGTTGAGAGGAAACCATTTGTATGATAAGTTTAGAAAGTGTGATTTCTTTCAAAAATAAATCCAGTATCTAGGCCATGTAATCTCAGTTGAAGGAGTGGCAGTTGATCATAAAACGATCAAGGAAATCATGGATTGGCTTATCCCTAGGAATGTCACAGAAGTAAGATCCTTCATGGGATTGGATGGATATTACAGAAGGTTTGTAAAATGATTTTTCAAGATTGGTAATCCTATTACCTCATTGCAAAGAAATGGGAAGAAATTTATATGGTCACCAGAGTGTGAAAATAGCTTCTAGCAGTTGAAGCATCTT
This sequence comes from Picea sitchensis, assembly GCA_010110895.2. Classification (NCBI taxonomy): domain Eukaryota; kingdom Viridiplantae; phylum Streptophyta; class Pinopsida; order Pinales; family Pinaceae; genus Picea; species Picea sitchensis. The sequence goes on along the minus strand of SNQJ01S0019440.1, from coordinate 112,287 downwards.
TTGACTAGTGCTCCTGTTCTGAAGATTGCAGACCCAGAAAAGGATTTCATGAGTTGCATAGATGCTTGTAAAGAAGGACTCGATGGATTTCTTATGCAAGAAGCGTAGGTGATTTTTTATGAATCATGAAAGTTAAATGACCATGAACAAAAGTATATTTCCCATGATCTAGAGTTGGAAACAATCATGCATGCATTAAATATGTGGATGCACTACTTTATCGAGATAATATTTATCCGAATGACAGACCACTATGGTTTGAAGTATTTATTCGACCAACCAAGGTTGAATTATAGACAAACCAGGTGGATGGAACTAATTAGAAAGTTTGATTTTGAAATCAAACACATCAAAGTAAATTAAAATAGAGTGGCATATGCACTCATCCAAAGTGTACATGCTATAAACTTAGTAGTATCAAGTGTAGGAGAGTCTGGAATCAAGAAAATGACTAAAAACCTCTTGCAGGAAGATGAGTTTTTCACTTAATTGGAGGAAGGGTTACAACGTGAACCCAGGGAAAAGAAGTATGAAGGGTATCATCTTGGAGTCGATGATATGTTGTTGTATCATATCAAACTATACATGCCTAATTCAGTATATTTGAGGCATCTGGTTATGGATGAATTCCATAGAAGGCCATATATAGGTCACCTTGGTTACCAAAAGATGGTGAAAACAATAAGGCAGTTGTATTATTGGACCAGAATGAAGGAGAACATTTCCAAGTGCTTATAATGGCAATAGGTAAAAGTTTATCACAAACATACTACTAGGTTATTGCAACCCTTTCCCATTCTAGAGTGGAAATGGGAAACGATTTCCATGGATTTCATTATAGGTCTACGATGGAAAACCAAACAACATTATGAAATCATGGTTGTAGTAGATAAGCTGAGCAAGCCAACTCATTTTATTCCTATTAAGTATATCTTCAATGCCATGGATGTTGCTAATGCTTTTATGGAGGAAATTTTTAGACTGCATGACTTGCGTAAGATCGTAATTTCGGATAGAGATGCCAAGTTCACCTCAAGTTTTTGGAAAAGCTTGTTTGTAGGCTTGGGAACACAATTGGTGTTTAGTATGGCCTACCTTCCTCAAATAGATGATCATACTAAAAGAGTTAACAAAGTGTTAGAAGACATGTTGAGGATGCATGTTATGCATCAACCTAAGTAGTGGGAAGAGTACCTACCCCTGGTAGAGTTTTCCTACAACAATGGCAATCATGAATCATTGAAAATGAGCACTTTTGAGGTTATGTATGGAATAAAGTGTAGAGTTTCAATCAGTTGGGACAATCCAATGGATAGACTCATGCTTGGACCCAAATTTTTGAAAGAGATGGAGCAGGAAATGGTGAAGATACGGTAGAATATGAAAGTAGCTCGGGACAAACAAAAGAGATATGTAGAAAACAAGAGAACTCACAAAGAGTTCAAATTAGGAGATCATGTTTATCTCCAAGTGAAACCAAAGAGAAATTACCCAAGAATGGGAATGTGTGCTAATTTGGATCCCCGATATTGTGGACCATTTGAAGTCCTAGAGAGAATAGGACTAGTATCATACAGACTTGTATTACCACCTACTATTAAATCTCATAATTTCTTCCATGTGTCTTTGCTAAAGAAATATGTACATGACGTTAATCATGTGATTTGTTGGACTGTGATACAGGTGGAACCATAGGGATAATTCTATCTCGAATATCAATGCATCCTAGACAAGAGAAAATCAATGCTCCAGAACCAAGTCGTTGTACAGGTCAAGGTGCAATGGAAGCACTTTCGAACATATGAGGCTACATGGGAGATGGAAGATTCCATGAGATTGGCATATCCATTTTGTTTTTTTGTATAGTTGTATATACATGGTGTTTTAAGCACTGAGTATGGTGTTTCTTTAAGGGGGAGCGAAATGTAACACCTTGTTTTCCCCCAAGACTGTAATTATGCCAAGACTTCATACAATTATGTTTATGAAGCATATAAAATTGTTTTGATTTAAAGAAAGAAATCAAACTACTGAATGAGAGGGAATATCCTTGAGTGTACTATCCATAATACACAAGTGGGAATTGATGAAGAAGGGATTGATTGAGTGGCTAGGTGAAGTGGAACTCAGGTGTTTTTATGAAGAAAATAGGAATCTTGTTTAACAAGATAATTCATGATTTCTAGGCATAAACTTACACTTTCCATCATACTCGATCTAAATGGAGCCACATGACTAGTTATCAAAGGTCAAGGAATTAGTTGAAGCAGTTAATGATCATGGAAAATTTGTTTTTTGAAAAAGCAAGGGGAACATTTAATGACCTGACAATAGGACACCACGAGCTTGCCCATTCAAAATAGGAACTTCATACTACGAGTTACGTTAGTAGGGAGGTTATGGGAATCCCGAGAGGATATGAGGAAGAATATACCAAAGGTGGAAAAAACTACTAGATAACTGACAAATGAGAGACAAAGGAGAAAAAAACACACACATGCACATAAAGAACAAATAGTTACCAAGAGTGGCATATGAAGATAGAGCATCAAGAATTTTTTGAAGTAGATCTTGTGAGTGACAAACTCATAGGTTAAGAGCGCAGTGAGAAGAGGTGCTTGTGGTGCAGGTTGAAGAAGAGAATAAGAGAGAGACTTCCTTGAAGAAAATAGGAAACTCGTCCAACTTAAGATTGATCACCCTAAGATGGAGAAGACCCAGATCTAGACTAGATAAATAATGATATACAACTTGGTGCTTACTAGAAAAAAACTAGGACTGGTAAGGGGAGGTCAGTAAGGGACTATTTAGTAGAGAAGGTAATCCCTTGTGTAGAGGAAACATAATTGAGAAACCACCTGATAAACCTTTAGATACCCTGAGATCAGTGGGAAGGGGGAAACTTTTGTTGTTGTCAGAGGAGGAAGGAGAGTAACCTTTTTGGATCATCTTAAAATTGGAATCTAGTTGAATCATTCCCCTTGTGGTATCATGGCTTGCCACGGGGGTGGCATATTGTAGCAATGAACTGTACAATATCTCTTAAGGTTGGGGAGGAAATGTGTCCTCTCTTAGTCAGTTGGTATTGGAAATTTCCCCTCATCAGATAAGTGTATAACTTGACTTGTTCAGTTGTGTTTAAATGTTATTAACAAATATTATATGTTTTCAATGGGAAATGTAATTGCTTATGATCAATGAATTAAATCCTGAGAGTTGGAATATGTTTTTTTATGGTTTTTAGTTGATCTAATAATTGATGAAAAAATAACAATTAAGGACAACCTATGACCCTATGAACCTTGTGGATTTAGAGGAAAGTTTACAGGACATGGAAAAAATATCGTTTGACCAGTGAAGTGAGTGTCCTATTGGATGTAGAGATTTTGTGATTATTGGAGAGAATTAAGTCCTGAGGTAGTTGTGGTATTTATATGGAAAGCTTGAAAGATATGAAAGATCTTCCTTTTTATGAGGTTGAGAGGCCAACTATCGTATTAGAGTGTTCGTAGATTCTTAAAGACCTGGAATGATTCTATCTAAATTCTGAGAGTTGGCTAAGTCCCCAAGTAGTAGTGTTAGACAGGGGAAGAACCCAAAGGTAATTCAAGAATGTTCATAGTTTTTGATTTGACAAGGTGAGTGATCAGGGGATCAAATTTTGCTCAATTTTCAAAGTGCTCGGAATGCAACAAAAACAGTGCCATTGCGTCTGTCTCATATTCCTGATTCCGGCGGTATATTTACTTTCGCAAACGGAGTTTGTATGGAGGAGATATCGCGATTTGTCCGCCAAGCCAAACAGGCAAAAATTTGGAATGCTGACTGTACCAATAAAAATCCGCCAAGTTTTTACGCTTAAATGAGCGTGTGAGCCAGGTTTGAAGCACAAGGGTGCGATTTGTAGAACCAGAGACAACAAAGTTGAAGAGGGAGACTTCAAGGAGGCTATCTTCTTCATTTTTCGACCATTTCAGGTGCCGAAAGAACCCAGACAGGGGTTTTGGGAGGTTGCGGAGCCATTGGAGAAGTCGGTTTGTCATTTTTAGCATTGTAAGGCATGTTTTTGAGCACTTTGAGCAATTTAATAATAATGATCCATTGGAAGCTGGACCAGGAGATGTAGCCCGGAGAGGGGTGAACTCCTTTATCAAGTTGTTGTGTTTATGTGTTGATGTTCAATGTTTTAT
>SNQJ01S0019440.1:94518-108047 GCA_010110895.2 Picea sitchensis | reverse complement strand
CATCTTCACATAGACTGAGATAGTCTTTTGGAGGTCCAAAAGCTTCCCAATGGGGAGGTGTGATCAGGGGATCAAATTTTGCTCAATTTTCAAAGTGCTCGGAATGCGACGAAAACAGTTCCATTGCGTCTGTCTCGTCTTCCTGATTCCGGCGGTATATTTACTTTTGCAAACGGAGTCTGTATGGAGGAGATATCACGATCTGTCCGCCAAGCCAAACAGGCAAAAATTTGGAATGTTGATTGTACCTGTCCGTACAGTCCGTATGGCCACGTGGCAGGGCCGTACCATCATGATGACGTGGCAGGTGGAAGGTGTGGCACATTTTTATTGGTTGGAGGTTATCCAATCGGATGTTGACACATGTCTCGTGGCAGCGAATGGTATGAGGGCACGTGGCCCAATGCTTGGGCGCCATGTGTCCCTCGTTGGTTGGTCTATAATTTCTATGTAAAACTAATGCAGGACGGGGGGTTCGACCCCCGGACCTCCCACAACACAAGTCTTTACAATACTCCATTAACCATTAAGTCGCCCGATGTTCCTTGTTAGCTATACCGTTAAACATATTTTTATGTTTACATTTTGTGTTATATGGAAAAGGGCGCGGGGCGGGGCTTAAGCCCCGACCCATGGTTTCATTACAATACATATGACCGTATATATATTGGCCCGAAATTGTTGGCGCGCGCGCGTTTCATACTTTGGATTGCAATGTATTCCATTGCATATATATATATGTATTCCATAGTTGCATATTATATTAAAAATGTGCGCGGGGGGGTTTGGAACCCGTGGTTTGACCGGTGTAATAACCGCACGCGGGAGTTATATGTTTTTCAAACGACTTAACTACTTTTTCGCCCAGCCATTGGTCCTAGGTGCCATATGCCCAAGTTTCGAGGCGGTTAGGGGCTGGAGGCGCCTTAACCGTCCTACGGTTTGCACCGTTGGCGCGGTTGCTCCCGGTGCCAATTTTTTACGCTTAAATGAGCGTTTGAGCCAGGTTTGAAGCAGAAGGGTGTGATTTGTAGAACCAGAGACAACAAAGTTGAAGAGGGAGATTTCAAGGAGGCTATCTTCTTCATTTTTCGACCGTTTCAAGTGTCGAAAGAGCCCATACAGGGGTTTTGGGACGCTGCGGAGCCATTGAAGCAGTCAATTTGTCATTTTGAGCATTGTAAGGCATGTTTTTGAGCACTTTGAGCAATTTAATAATAATGATCCATTGGAAGCTGGACCAGGAGATGTAGCCCGGAGAGGGGTGAACTCCTTTATCAAGTTGTTGTGTTTATGTGTTGATGTTCAATGTTTTATGCTGCTGTCTATGTGTATTTTTACATAAGTAATCCTTAATTATGTGTTGCAAATTGATCTAGTTGCTTTAAACACATAACATTTCACTTGCAATATTTATTCAATTTTTTCAAGTCTTCTTCATTTTTAGATCAAAGGGTTTGCACGATTTGATGTCGCAGCTCACTCTGCGCCCAATTCTGAAAACCATTCATGAAGTGCAAAATTATTTCTTCATCTGACATCTCCTTGATCTATAACATTAGATCTGTAAACTCCTTGATGAACATTTGGATCTTTCCAGAATGCCAAAGAGCCAAACACAGGTTCCTAGCTATCCAAGCTTGGTTTCCTGAACCAAACTAAGTTTTCAAAGTTCCTTTCATCTCTGTCCAATTTTCAATCTTTTTGATGATCCTTCCAGCTGCCAAATATTCAACTCGGTTCCTCGAACAAAGTTTCGCAGTCCTTATTAAGTACATTGCAACAACATTTACATTGGCCTCATCTGGACTTCCATTCATCTATTTCAAGTACTACTCCATATCCCAACAAAATCTCCCTAATATCTTTGTGTTTTTAGTTTCATCATATTGCTCTGGTTCCTTCATCTTAATTCGCATCTGCACAACGGACGAGCTTCTCCCACTAGATGCATTTCATTTAATAAATGTGATGGTGTCTTCCTTTTCTTTCAACTTCGTCTGGAGAAAATCTATCATGTCTTTTGTTTCCTTAAGTCTATCACGCATATCTTCATGATTCTTGGCAAACAGGTCTATTGTTTCTTGACACTCCTTGATAGTTTCATTAAACCTGGCCATGAGATCACTCATCGTTTCCTCATGTATTTCAAACTTCTCACCATGTGTACACTTTGCATTCGTTAATTTATCCATTGTTTTCTCTAAGGTGGAGATACGATCTCTCGCCTTGGGATTTTTAGGCTTTATTTTGGTGTCATTGTTGTTTGCATGCGATCTTACCATCCCTTTACTTTTGATGACCTTCACGGTTAGTACGACCTTGCCAAAAGTTCTTTAAAATTACCCCCAAAGTATTCTCTACCAACTCTGCACTAAGCTTCACAATTCACTACTCTCATACCATCTGTCATAGGCCTGGTGAGCCTGTGGTCGGGTGGTGGAATCGCCTGACACTCCTAGTCATCATGGAATATTGCAATCGTTCATTTACCAACAAAGCTATTATAAATTACTTGAATCGTACTATTCCTATGTGTTATCTTCATTTACAATAAGTATTATATGTGTGTTGTATTGTGTTTCCGTAGTATGGCTGGCGTGATGTATGAATTGTCGATACATTTTTAAGTTTTTTGAATATTAATGTTTTAGATTAATTATGTATTATTTTCAATAATGTTTAGATTTACTTATACTGTAATTGTCACGGGCCTAGCAAGCCTTCGATCAGGCAACGAAATCACCATAATTTGTGCAAAGCTATTATAACTTACTTCTAATCTTCATTGATTACATATGGCATGTGTGTTTCTTATATACTTAGCATAATGGGACGGTAAAGACAACAACCATGCACAAGAGAAATGGAGCTTTCAACATGGGCGACCAAACTGACCTAAAACCCAAAAGTTTTATAAAAAAGAATAGTAGTGAGAGCTCAACTCATTCCATACAACGAAAGAGTTTCCAAACACAGATTCACCAAACTTCCCTTGGGCTCTCCCTCTTCGTCACCTTAGCCAGAAACAAAAATACCTCACCCCTTCATTATTTATGGCCTCAATACTTACGATCGTTTCCTTCCTTCGTCTTCCTCCGCTACACAGTTCAGACTCAGTTCTTGTTCGACCTGTCTCTTGCCTTAACCAATTTCTCCTTGCCTATTCAATCTAGCCAATGCACCCTGATTGAAAGACTCAACCAAACTGTTGAACTGAACTTTTTTCGAACTTGTAGTCGAACGTGCTCTCTCACTTGCCTGTCTTTCCAAATGAGCACACTCTTGGTTATATAGGCATTCTCTCCCTTCAATGGGTCTGTCCATTTAACGTAAAGCATTGCAATACTTCATTTGTGGAAGTCAACATCTTAAATCAGTGTGAATCCCTTCAGCGGGTGTCTGTCGCATGTTTCACATATACCTTCTTTCAGATGTCTTACTGAAGTTGGTCTTCTTTGTGGGCCCGCACCCTTCCATCACACTCTACCCATGCATGTTTGATGCGTCATGTTTTTTACTTTGGTGTCCAATTCAAGTGCATTCTGCATCACCGAACCATTACTTGGATTGGCAGCGAAAACTTGTCTGATTGTTGGTAAACTTTTCTTCGTGCATGGCCAAGGATAGGAGCCTTTCTAATATTCATTTCATTGACTCCCCTTGGTTCACGCAAGCCATCCAACTTATGCAACTCTTCGTTTTGCAAGATTGGTCGGTTGGGCCCTTTCGCAACTGTCACGTCTGCTCGTCCAAACTTCTTTCTTCATTGAGGGTTCCCATGTCCAGCAAGGGAACCTACTTTCCTACGTCGTCAGTTAAGTCTTCGAACTGAAATTCATTCACAATTCATGGCATGGTGAAGTCATCTTTGGCACAAGAACATGCCCAATGACTCCCACTTTGTTTATAAAGTGACAAATCTCCCTCCAACTCGCTTGGCTCATATGTCTCGTTATGTGGAAGGAGCACACACACTCAAGTCCACTCCTGAGGTGTGACATGCTCCCCCACTCAAAGTGTTTCCCTACCTCTGAAATCTCAACAGGCTCAACCTGTTGTGACAACTAATGATATTCAACAGCTCTAATGATATTCAACAGCTCAGATTTAAGAGAGTATTATAAAAATAAAACCATCAACTTTATATGATATTTTCTGAAATTTTCATATTTTTTAAGGTCATTAACTTGTGAGGTGATTTTGAGGCCCTAAACAATGATTTAATCCAGTAAAAACTCACGATAATAGAGTGTACTAAGGTATACTATGTCTTGCAACACAAATAAAATAGCTTTGAGAGAGATATCTAATGAGCTATTCTATGCACAAACAAAGGTCGTATGAGAACATTTGTAACGTATCGAGCCACCAAATATGGTAATGCCACAAAAAATCTCTGTTTTCATTATATTTCTTTATAAAACAGATACCTTGTGACATAGAACATGTATTTGATGTAGACCAATGTCATAGGACATAGAACGTATGTGGCTTCAATTTAGTTTATTGTTTAATATTCTTCAAAGTAATATTCAACATGATACATTTCCAAATTATCACTCCCAAACCATAGAAAAACTAAATAATGGAGAGATTCCAAGATATAGAAAGGAAAAAAATAAGGGTGAAGTTATGGACCTATGGTTTCATTGAAATGGACTATAACACACAATTATGCACATGTGATAATTTATAGGATACTTGTGAAGAATAGCATAAGGACATATTTCTCAAATGTGAAAAGAATTACCTCTAACTTATCCTTCATATACATAACACTTTATATAAAGAGAACATCATGGGGAAGACATGATAATGTTAAAACTATCATTTTTAAATATGATCGTTCTATAATGGTAGTATTCCTTCTAGTGCCATAGGAGACATTTTCAATGGATGATCCTCTTATTTGGATTAAAACGACCATGGGGAGCCTCTTGAGTACCACATTCAACCATTCATATCTCTTTATTTTGGAATCAAATGAGCACTGACATATGGGATCCTAGCTTGTTGAAAAACTTCTTGGATCACTACAATAATGAGGTTCACACTTGTACTTGGGATCTTATTTTGTGAACAAGTTTCGTAGATTACTTCAACATTTCGATTAGAACTTGTACTTAGGACACTATTTTATTGGACTAATTTAGAATTAAAATCAACACTCATACATGGGGCCCTACTTTATGGTTGCACATAATTGTTACAATTGTTGAGGAAAACACTTCTAGAAGGGCCCATGGGATATTAAATTTAATAGTAGGATATTAAATATTAAGAAAAAATAGTTTCATGTTTTTTAGGAATCTAATTTTCAGTTTTGCAATTCCATAAATTAGAACTTTTAGTATATGATTTTTCATACTACAAACCCCAATTTTAAACTTAATTTTCAATCACATTTAATCTATAAAAACTAAATATATAAAAATCTAGAAACTTTATTATCCCTAATATATTTGATATATAAATAAATTAAAGAAAAATATTTTATTACCTTTTTTAATTACATAGTTCCATTCATAATTACAAACACGTTTTTTTTTAATCGTTTTTTTAATAGCATCATAAGAACCCTTGAAGATCTCCTAAACTTTATAAAATGTTTGATATCTACATTTTGTTTTTCAACAACAACATAACGTTTTTTTTTTGTTATTCTACCATAATCATCCTGTGTAAATATGGCATTAAATTGCTCCATTTTCAATTTAGTTTTCTCAAATAAAAATGGAAATATCTCATTCACATTTTTATATAGTGCAAATGTTTGTAAACTAACTTAAAAAATACTAAGGAACTATTCAAAGAATTCTCTAAACCATGATTGTATCGAATAAATCTTTGTACTTGTTTGAATGTCTAGTTTTCTTGGGAGTGATTTGTTTTGTAATGATCTTTTGTGAAATGAATTGTATGTAACTAGACTCCATTTATATCGAATATAATCAATTGTTTATTTAATAATCGTGTATTTTCAAGAAAAGAAATACAACACATATTCTAATTAATATTGACATTTGTGCATTGAAAAATTATTGAGAAATAGATGGAGTGATTCATGTTGATATTGGTGGCCACCCATCTTTTCCATCTGGCTCAAAATAATTTTCTGACAATTTTGTCATTTTACTATTTTTAGCAGTTTTTAACTTCTGGGGCCATTTTGAGGGCCTAAATGAAGGTTTTTTGGGATCTATCTTCTCAATAAAATCCAAAGGCTCTGATTGAGTCCCCTAAATGAATCTTCTCCACGATACATTTCCAACGAGATATCATGCACCCCAAACGGAGATGGTATGCCAAAGTTATGCCCCGGGAAGTTGATACACCAAACTACACAAAACGGGGTCCACAAAACTGTTGGTTTTTCATCTTGTGGGGTTAGGGTTTTGGATTTTATTTATGATAAAAGGCTCTTTCGAGCCTCATTGTAAAATATCTTCTTTTGAATGTGAGTAGTCGTCACATCTCTTCTCAGAGATAAGATGCCCCCATTCTAGCGAGTCTTTCACTCTATATGTTTACAGTCTCTGTACATTTTCGCTCATTAATAGAAATTGTATTATTGTATCTCTGTGTTTATAGTTTCATATTTGATAAATTTATGTTATATTGTTGGATATTCGAGATATCTTTTTATATTTCTTTATTATATCTCTACTCTCATTTCGTGCCGAAAATAATCTGGATCAGTGGTATCAGAGATGGCTTCTCTTGATCGTTTTTCAGCGCATGTCCCTAACGAGGTCCGAGTATAGCAAGTTTGGTATCGATCTTGTCTCTCTTCAATACAATCACTCTTCCAGGTCCAAGAAACCCTCCATGGAAGAAGAAAAGAAAAATGATGGAGCAGACGCTTCTATCAATCTGTTGCTTGAGCAAACTCTCACGCGACACAAGGACGAAATGATGGAGAATTTTGCCCACATCGTTCAACACATGCCAATAAAAACAAACACCTGTTCATCAAGTGACCACTTTGAAAGAACCTCGCTTTTAAGGTACAATTTAATTTTGATATTCCGATATTTGAAGGAAAGATAGATGCAGATGCCCTGGAAAAATGGTTAAATCTGCTAAACGGTTATTTCTCTGTTCATAATTTCTTTGATAGGGGAAAGATCTCCTTCGCACTCCTTAAGGATCTCCTCCATGTTAAACATTTGTGGGAAACTTACTGGGAGAAAATTTCCACAGAGGAGTCTGGAATATATGAGGTCGATCCCACTTGGGATTTTTTTGTGGATGTAGTAAAGGAATAGTATTACCCTATTGGAAACTATGAGGACCAGTAACTGAGATGGATCACACTGCAACAAGAGAGGGGCCAAGCAGTTCTAGAGTTCACCAATACCTTCCATACCTTTCCCACCAAGTTGGGTATCAAAGAATTCAAACCACATTTTCTTCTGAAACACCGTGGGGCTCTACACAGATACATCCAAACTGAAATGGATTTTCTAGACATCTCATCACTCAGTGTTGCTTATCAATATGCTACTAAAATCGAGCAGAAAATTAAGCACCAGAAAAAAAAGAGTTTCGGTTTGCAAATCTGCAACAACCAAAGTATGATAAAGACAACCCTAACAAACAGTCTCTCGAAAACGAGTCCTATCCATGGGAAAAGAAGGGTCATGGGAAGACAAAGAAGGACACCGGAGAAAGGTGAGATTTCCACAAAATATCATGGCACAACACCGATGAATGTCGCTCAAAAAATCCGTTGGTGGCCAAGATCAAAGATAAGGAGCTGGGCCCTGATTCAGAATCTGATTTTGAAAATAATGGTAAAAGACAAATCATCGACGCAGACGCCACTGCTATTGTCATGACTGCAAAAATTCAACCAGAAGAACCAACAGATCCTGAAGAGGGGGAGCACCTTTTTCATTCACACAAGTGGGTGAAGGGGACCCCAATGCATTTTATTTTTTATAGTTGAAGCGAGAAGAACCTCATCTCAGCAGAGGTCGTCAAACAATTGGGATTGTCTAAAACATCACACCTGCATCCATACAACATCGGGTGGCTTCTCCATGGAAGAGATCTATGTGTCATCCAATAGTGTTGATTTTCATACGTCATCCAACCCTTCAAGGATGAGGTATTATGTGATGTTTCCCCACTGGATTTTTGTGATGTTATCTTGGGCCAACCATATATGTGGAAGCGTCATGTTGTTTATGAGTCTCGACCTCGTAATGTCATTGTTTCTAAAAGACCCGACAATAGTTCTTGAATATATCACAAGCTTGTAGGTAAGTTCATTTATAAATCCATTCCGAGAAATTGCTTGGTTGCTTACAAGAATAACGGGAGAGGCATCCATGACAAGCATTTCCCATATATTTTTTTATATTTTGTATTTCACAGTCAAGGAACAATACATTTTCAATTGGGAGAAGCTAACTTCCATTGAGCTTTGTTCCCAGTTGTCACGATTCAAAGAATTGAATAAATTTTATATGTCATCCTACTTGATTTTTGCAATAGTGCATTGTTGCCCATTTCCAAAACTTTCTATTTCCATTAAAATAAATTGTGTATTCGACCCAATAACATTCTGGTACGAGGCCCTGTGGAGGCACAAGGACTCCCATTGTTTTTATGAAGTTTTTAATGGCTTTGTCTCAGTTTTCAAAGATTTATTGTTAGGAAAGGATGCTTCGCGGATGTCTGGCCAGGAAACCAAGTTTTTGAACATGAAGGGCACACTTGAACAAAAGAAAAATCACAATGTCCTCATGGTCTTTGGCTCTAAGGAAAATCTTGCTTTCCTTCCATGCCACATCACAGACAAGATGTTTGTTGCAGAAATAGCAAGGCAATACAACCGTTGGTTGCATTTTTTCCATGACAAGAAAAAAAAATAGTCCATTCCTCTGCCCTGGAAAGTTGGAGACATCGTGTGCAGAAACATCAACAAGATTGGTGAGTTTTCTGCCCATTTCAAGAAATTGAGCCTAACGTATGCTGAAAGGCTAAAAGGGTTCGACCCTAATTGGATTTTTCGATAACAATTAGTGGCAGTTGGTTTTAACAACACTTTTTTCCATAGACACCTGATCCAAGACAGGGACAGTGTGGACAACAATATTGCTTTTACCTAATGCGATGCAGAGACATTGCAAAGCGCGACTGAATTGTACAGACAACGTGGAAAAGTATCCAATGAGAAGAGTACCAAGTCCCCCTCCAGCACTCTCAAGAGAACGACATCATGGAGCATCGCTTCGATGTCCCACCATAGCAAGAAAGCAACCCATAAACGTGTGAACGAAGGAGGAGATAAGAACCCTCCTCGCATAAAAATTGATAGTTCTCACAAAATTCCACTGACGAAGAAGAGAAAAAATAATGCAGGGCAGGCAAAGGACCCTGAAATTGAAAGTGAACAGCTGCAACTTGAAATTGAAACTAAGCACATGCACAAAATTGGGTTGTCCACGGTGGAAATAACTAAGACCAAAATTTTTGACAAAGATGAATCCTTTGTATTCCAGAGCGTTGTTTTTGACAGCCAATCTAAAATTATGGTCATTGAAAAGAGGGATGTAACAAACATGAAAGGAAAATCTCTCACAAAGATTAACTTTAGGATAATGTGGCCATCCCAGATCTCCTCATTTCACCAAGTAACCAGTGAAATTATTCGTGATTCCATTGGAGGAATTGAGACAGAAAATGCCAATCTGAAAGACCGCCTTAACGAATTTGAGCAGGCTTTCATTGCGACCCCAAAATTTTCCAGTCCTTTGGCAAAAGTCATGCTTGCTACCACTGCAGCTAATATGAAACTATCATCTACCCTCCTTGCATGCTCTAGAGAACTTGTAGAGAATAACATCAACAAAATAATGCAACTAGTTATTGAAGCCTCAAAAACATCGCAAAATATAGTTTCCTTCTGAAAGAAGGCAAATGATTTCCTGGAACATTTAGAGGTGAATTTAAAAAATTATCAGCATTTTTGTGAATAGGCGTTGACCCATTTTGGCAACTATGTCGCTAACACATCGGAACTGAAAAGAAGACAAGAGAAACTCCCCTACCCAAAGTAGACCAAAAAAGTAAAAGCATGATGGAAAAAGAAAATTAACCACCTGGAGCTCATTGTCAAATCATGTAAACAAGTCATATCATAAAATGAAGATTTATTCACAAGCCTGATCGAAATGGACTTAGCCGAAAGTACTAACGAGGTTCAAGACCCAAAATTAATTCTCAAATCCTTCTCAACCACCAAAGAATCCTTCCATGAACAAGTTAATATTTTAAAGGGGTTGTCTTTCGAAATTTTTTATGGCACACTTGAAAATCATCTAGATGAGAATGAGCATTGGGTACTGGAATATGCGATACACAATGAAGAAATTGAGAAAATTTTGCATTGTATTTCAATGGATCTAAGGAAATTAGAAAACGACCTTTACGACATAGAAATCTGGGATGAAATCAACATTGCCCTCATGAAAAGATACATCGAAGAATGGTTCCAATAGAGAATGGACAACCTCATCCAGGAAGGGAAACAACCGGTCGACAGGACTCCACTGACCATCGACGACAGCAACAAAAATGCATCGGGTTCATAGTAAGTCTATACTGGCATCTTGTTTTCTTTATCAATCCAGTTTCAGTCTATATTGTCATCTTGTTTTCTTTATCAATCCACTTATGAGCTCTTTAAATAGAAAACGGTAACCAAAGACTCATAACTTCCAATTTCTTCTTTTCAGGTCTTCCTCTCTACCGCTGCACACTTCTTCTTTCAACATTCCTAATTCTTGTACTTATTTCTATTTATGGTCCACGGGAGCCCGAATCCGAATCTATATGACAAACACATTTAAATTTCCTGAAAGATGTAACACTCATTATTATTTTTTGATAAATTCCAAAGAAAACTGATTCGAGAATGTCTTTATTGTATACTAAATTTTGGGTGTCGAGGAACCTTTCTTATTTGTTCCAAAGAAAACTAATTGGGGTCTGCTACATTTCTTTTTTCCTATTGTATGTTAATTGTTTTGTCTTGCACGACATTGTTACTATTCTATTGTATGCTAACTTTTTGGGTGTCCAAGAACTTATACTTTGATAAATTTTGATTTTTTCTTCTATCCAGAAGCCTTTTCTTTCAAGCAAACTAATTCGGGAATGCTATTTTTTTCTCTTTTTCTCCAAGAACCTATGTAACTATGCGTAACAAACATTATTTATTTTTGATAAATTTCTATAGTCTGCAAGTCCTCTTGTCAATTTGTATATCGCAGAACTCTCAGTGTTATTTGTAGGCCACGAAACAACAGAGGCCCAATTTTGAGCCCACCAGCACGAGAACCCGCGATGCAAACACTAGCTAAGTCTAGAGGTCTGCTACATTTTTTGTGTCCTATTGTATGCTTAATTTTTGTCTTGCATGACGTTGTTACTATTCTATTGTATGCTAACTTTTTTGGTTTAACAAACATTATTTATTTTTGATAAATTTCTATAGTCTGCAAGTTCGCTTGACAATTTGTATATTGTGGAACTCTCGATGTTATTTGTAGGCCACAGAACAATAGAGGCCCAATTTTGAGCCCACCAGCCTGAGAACCCGCCATCCAAACACTAGATAAGTATGGAGGTCTACTACATTTTTTGTGTCCCATTGTATGCTAAATTTTTTGTCTTGCACGACGTTGTTACTATTCTATTGTATGCTAGCTTTTTGGGTGTCCACGATCCTATACTTTGATAAATTTTGATTTTTATTCTCTCGAGAACCCTTTGTTTTAAAGAAAACTAGTTCAGGAATGCTAATTTTTTTGTGTTTTTCTCCATGAACCTATGTAGGAGACGTTATTACTATTATATTTGATGCTTTTAAATGTTGATGTAATTTCCAGAGATATGTAACAGACATTGTTTATTTTTTATAAGTTTCTATAGTCCGCTTGTCAATCTGTATACCACGGAACTCTCGGTGTTATTTGTAGGGCACGGAACAACAAAGACTCAATTTTGAGCACGAGAACCCACTATCCAAAAACTTGCTATATATGGAATGAGGGCTCCGTGCATTCTCTATAAAATCTCATCCCCATACTTTATAAAAATACATATTTCGTATGTATAAAAATAAATATATACTTTCCAAAATTTGATAAATTTCAATTTGTGTCCAAAATCCCTTGTTTTAAAATAACTAGTTAGGGAATGCTAATTTCTTTGTGTTTTTTTCCACGAAATGTTTTTTCCACGAAATGTTTTTGTGTTTCTCTCCATGAACTTATGTAAAACTTATGGAAATAAACTAATTCGGGAATGCTAAATTTTTTTTGTCCAAGAACCTTTTACATGTTGATACTTTTTGATACATTTTAGGAATAACTAATTCGGGAATACTATGTTCTGCATAACATTTACTCCCATCCCAACCTGGCAAGGAAGATCCGAGTTTATAGATCCGAGTTTATATTTCCGAGTTTATAAGGAAGATCCGAGTTTATAGATCCTAGTTTATATTGAAGTGGATAATATTCCAAATTTTGTGGATTATATTGTAGATGGATGAAATGGTATGGTGGAAGCTTATACCGTAGATGGACAACATATTAAATTTTGTTGATTATATTGTAGAAGGATTAGATAGTAAACTTGACTATTTGGTGTTTTTGGTTAAGGTATACTTTCTTATTTATTTCGATAAATTATAAATAAGTTAACTTAGTAAAAGATTGACATTATTTTATATTCCAGAAGAAAAATCAATAATGTAAAATAATTTAATAAAATACTTAATTAATTTAATAAAATACTTAATTAATTTAATAAAATACTTAATAAAATAATTTAATAATTTAATGTAAAATACTTAATTAATTTCATGTTTTTATAAATATAACAATTATTGATCCAATAAGTCAATAACCACTTAGTAGTTAATTTATTTTCTGATTAATAACGGTAGTGTAATACTTAATTCTTCATGATGGAGAATGATCAAAAAACAGGATGCTCTCTTCATTCTTCATGAATAACAAGATGTTCTCTTGAGTTTCCATGATTAACAGGACGATCCCTTGATTTTTAATGAATAACATGATGTGCATTATTCCGTGGACGTAATCTTCAAGATGAACCACAATGGAAATCTAAAACCTTTTTCAGAAAAACTGTGAATTGTCATTGTATGTTTGGCAGAATAGATCTTTAACATGTACTGCTACAAAAGGTCCATTAACAAATAACCTACTAAAAGCTGCTTTGCTTAGCACTGGGTTCCGACAATTCATTTCTCATCATTGCATTGTTACTGCTATCATCTTGTCACCACCATTTTCATTATTTGACTCAGAATGTTCAACAGTGTTGCCCAATATATGCACAATATGCTTATCTTGAAAATTGTCAATTCCTCCTCCGATTATGTTGCATTGCTTGTTCCTCTCAGCTGTTTCGGAGTTACCCATTTGTTGTAATTGCAATGGTTCATGAATCCACAGAGCCTTTCGAGCTGCGTCCGTTAT
>SNQJ01S0019440.1:43952-94508 GCA_010110895.2 Picea sitchensis | reverse complement strand
AAATTTTGTGCTGAGAGACAGAAACGAGTGGACAGAGTATATGATTCAAGAGGGATTTTTTTCAACGAAAATCAGTTGTGCATACCAAAATGCTCGATGAGGGATAATATTTTGAAGGAAAAACATAGTGGAGGATTAGCTGGACATTTCAACCATGATAAAATGTTTGCACAGTTGAGTAGTTCATACTATTGGCCAGGTATGAGAACAAAAGTGATAAATTTTGTGAAAATATGTAGAATCTGCCAACATGTGAAAGGAAAAAGATAGAACACTAGATTGTATCAACCATTGCCAATACCAGAGAGGCCTTGGGATGAAATAAGCATGGATTTTGTGTTGGGAATTCCAAGAATTCAAAGAGGACTTGATTCCATATTTGTGGTGGTGGATATATTTTCAAAGATGTCACACTTTATCCCATGCCAGAAGACCAGTGATGCAACGCATGTTGCAAATCTATTTTTCAAGGAAATTGTGAGACTTCACGACCTACCTAGAAGCATTGTCTCAGAAAGAGACACAAAATTTGTTGGTTACTTTTGGAGAACATTGTGGATGAATTTGGGGACATATTTTTCCTTCAGCTCAGCCTATCACCCTCAAACAGATGGACAAACTAAGGTGGTAAACAAAAGTTTGGGAAATTTATTGAGGAGTCTCGTCGCTGAGAATCATAATCAGTGGGATCAGATTCTTCCTCAAGAAAAATTTTCATACAATGATTCACCAAACATGAGCACTAGAAAGAGCCCATTCCAAATATTGTATGGAATGAAACCCAGGGGATTATTTGAGTTGAGAGACGTGGAAAAGAGTGAGATCAAGAGCACTAAAGAAGAATATTTTTCTACAGAAATGCAGAGACTCCATATCTAGATCAGAGGACAGTTGAAAAATTCTAACCAGGAGTACAAACGCAGCACTGATCAACATCACATAGAACTTCAATTTAAAGTAGGAGACTAGGTTCTAGCACATATCAGGAAAGAAAGGTTCCCTCGAGGAACATATAACAAGTTAAATATAAAGAAGATAAGACCATGTAAGATCTTGAGAAAATTTGATGCAAACGCCTATGAGATTGAGTTTCTATATGATGTGGGCATATCACCAATATTCAATGTTTCAGACTTGTATCCTTACAGGAAAGATGAAACTAAGGGATCATAGTATCAAAAGAAGATTTTGTGGGAGAATAAAATTCCTATGGAATAAAAACCACAGATGGAGAATATGGTTGATCTGACGATTGGCAAAAAGACCACGAGGAAGACCTATTTTGAATATCTGGTCAAGTGGAAGGGACACCCAATAGAAGATTCCAGTTGGGAAAATGAAGCTTCTATCCAGAAGCATGGAAAGTCAGTGTACGAGCTCATGGACACGAGTCCATGAATTTTTGTCAAGGGGAGTATGATGCAGGAGCATCACTAGAAAAAACACAGAGCATGACCTACCAGTGTCTAGGAATATGTACAAAATCTCAACGCTGGTAGTTACGACAGATATTTTGAAGTCCTCCTTAACTCAACACTGGAAAAGTATTTTGAGTCACGCTTGAGCGATTGTGAGCAAAGTGGGAGTTTCCACTCCGTCTCTGGAATGCGACTGGAATAAGATAACCGTAGGCTAGGTTTTTATGTAGACAAATAGTCAGGGGGGACCCTAAGAGCCCTATGAGATAAATGAAGGTCTTGTATCGAAAAATGAGGCTAGCTGCAAGTTAGTAGGATATTTCTGAGTTTTCATTTCGTTTTGTTCTTCATTACATTTGTATCCATTTTTCACATTGGAATATAACAAAGGAAAAATGACCCAATGCATGGTGTGGACATTGTTTGCAATTCCCTGTTATTGTGTTTTCATGAATGAATGAATGAACTTAGTTATGAGCAGATGGAACTGTGAATGTTAGGATAAGTTTCATTTGTTTCTCTTCTGATGAGTGGTGCAAGGTGTGCACACAGAACACAAGGAGTGCGTTAACGAAATATTTTTTGTTTTCGAAGCTCAGGAGAGATAAAAAAAACTTTCCCTTTGCAAGGAGTGCAAAATGACTACTACAAGGTGTGCACAGTCGTCCACAAGAATTTGAACCTTATGTAAGAACTTGTTGCATGGAGTGCACAGATTCTAGATTCGACAAAGTGTCGGAGAGACTCTGCAAGAAGACTAGGAGTCGAGACAGAGGGACACCAGGAGGGCGGGAAGAATTTATTTTCAATAAATCCTTCGGATATGATTTATAGAAATCCATGAAATGCAAGGAGTGTGTGGGAAGTCGAAATCCTCAAGAGAACAAGCTCGGGAGGGGTATCACTTTTCATAAGTGTAGTGGAAGTTCGAGAGATGGACTCATAGGAAGTTCAAAGGTAGAGACCTTTGAAGACTTAGAAACTTCCTGAGTCAGATGAGTCAAAAGCTCAGGAGTAGGAGTGAAAACAATGGTTAGATCGATTGCAAAGGGAATCTAGACCGTTAGCTTCACACCCACTAACTAGAAGAAGCACGGGGATAATATAATATATTGACCGTTAGATCTAAGCTCGTAGACCAATAGTCATTGGATTAAGAGATAAGCGCACGGGTTTAACCCTTGGAAGTGCATATGAAGAGGAAACTCATGAAACCCAAGTTCACAAAACAATCATAGCCATTATTTGAAGGAAGTTGTGGGTCGTAGGTATGGTCCCAAGAAGTTTGTGAGTTCGGAGATCAGGAGAAGAGATGTGAGAAGTCCTCCAACCTCAAAAAATGTGAATTCCTGAGTTCGCAAAGAAGAAAGCAAGACCATTGGATCACATAGATTATGGACCGTTCATCTAATGTGAGTGGAAACCAGATTTTGAGTTTCGAAAATCAAGAGGATGAGTGAACAAAACCTTTCAAGGATGCGAAACGTGAAACTGCGAAGCACTCAAGAGGTTGTCCCTAGGTCATAATGAGGGGTGACATCATTGAAGGTTAAGGGAGGAGCTAGCACAATCTAGGCCCCATTTCAGAATTTCAGAAGTTAGAGAGTTGGGGGTGGCTTATAGGGAAACACCCAACACACAAGTCACGATGTGCCTTTTGGTTAGGCGAGTCGTCATAGTCGTGGTCGTGGAAAAGGAAGGGGCTCAACCAAGGAAGAGCTAGCACCCGTTTAGTGTGGAAATCTAAAAAACACTTAGAAGAGAGCCCACGGGTCTCATGTGACCTGCACATTTGGAGAAAGGACCTGTGTAAGTGGGTTTGGGTCCTAGTAGAGACCCAAAGAGTCGATCTGACTCAATTTCTTGATCGATCCTAGACTAGGAGGTCACACAACCCTTAGTAGAGAAGGGAAGTCTTCATCACACTGACTTCAAGACTCAATTCTCCTTCATAAGAGGTAGAGGCAGAGGCATAGGAAGAGGTCACAAAGGAAGAGGAAGAAGTCCAAGTAACCATCACTCAAGTGAAGGTCACAGATGATAGAACCAAAATCATAATTTCTAGCCTCAAAGAGGAAGAGGGAAAAGATCAAATGATAATTCAAACATAAAATTGTATTACTGGAAAAAGTATGGGCACTATGGATCTGAATTCCAATAGAAGCAAGTAGATCATCTCTCTGGAAAACCACATGTCTCAAATCATGAAGGAGAAACCTCATATGGTATGTTTCTCTCATGCCACAAGACTGGAGAACAACATAAATATATTTCGTTGTTGGATAGTGGTTGCAACATTAACATGACAAGTAACAAATATTTACTCTCATGCATTTATTCTTCTATTTCATCTAATATTACACTTAGAAATGATTCTTTAGTCACAATTCAGGGAAAAGTAATTGTACCTATTCTTACTAAACAAAATGTAAAGAAAGATATAAACAATTTCTATCATGTTCCAGATATGAAACATAATCCGTTAAGTGTAGGACAACTAATTGAACATGGCTATAAGATAATTTTTTAAGGAGCATCATGCAGGATATATGATAAAACCCCCAACAGAAAATAGATTTATGAAATCCACATGACTAGGAATAAAATGTTTCCCCTCACCCTCAGAACTACAAATCTGATCGAATCATATGTACAAAGTGCATCCACCTGCAATGAAACTATGGTTTGGCATACAATATTTGGAGTTGCACAGTCTTTTGTTGCCATGGGAAAAGAAGGGTAACAGGAAGACAAAGGACACCGGAAAAATATGAGATTTCCACAAAATCCCCTAGCACAACACCGATGACTGTCGCTCAAAAACGTCGTTGGTGGCCAAGCTCAAAGACAAGGAGTTATGCCTTGATTCTGAAAATAATGGTAAAGGACAGATCATCGACACAGACCCCACTGGTATTGTCGTGATCGCAGAAATTCAACCAAAAGAACCAATAGATCCTGAAGAGGGGGAGCACCTGTTTCATTCACACAAGTGGGTGAAGGGGACTCCGATGTATTTTATTTTTGATATATGAAGCGAGAAGAACCTTATCTCAAAAAAGCTCATCAAACAGTTGGGATTGTCGACAACACCACACCCGCAGCCATACAACATCAGGTGGCTTCTCCAGGGATGAGATCTATGTATCAACCAGTAGTGTCAATTTTCATACGACATCCAACTCTTCAAGGATGAGGTATTATGTGATGTTTTCCCACTGGATTTTTGTGATGTCCTCTTGGGCCAACCATATATGTGGAAGGGCCATGTTTTTTATGAGTTTCGATCCCGCAGTTTCATTGTTTCTCTGGGGGGTCATCTCTACATAATACTAGAGGTAGTTCCAGCTATTGTTCCACCTAAACAGTGCCGCAAGGTAGTATCTCATACTACAAAATTCATCTTCTTCACAATCTTTTCAAAAGGTGAACATAAGGATATTGCAACCACTACAGCCTCGGCCCAAGCACCTTCTATCCAACAGAAATAGGTCGACAAGATTGCAACAAAGTATAAATATTCCTTCTGCACACAAGCATCTCATATAGAGAGACTGATTAAAAATGTCCAACCCTTCCAGCCACAGGTTCGTGACAACCTTCAACAAGCTAAGCAGTGCAACTTCTCCACCAAGGCAAGCAGTTCATCAAGATGCAGATTCAAAAAATGTTTTCCCCTCTCCCCTAAGAACTCAATTCAATGGAGACCATTGCCTCATAATAAGGGAGGATTGATCTAGGTGGATATTGGTGGCCACCCATCTTGCAATTTACTATTTTTAGCAGTTTTTAACTTCTAGGGCCTAAATGAAGTTTTTTTGGGATAGAGCTTCTCAATTATAACCGAATTCTCTAATTGAGCCCCCTAAATGACTCTCCTCGACGATACCTTTCCAACGAACTATCGTGCACCCCAAATGGAGATCACATGCCAAAGTTATGCCCTCGGGAATTTGATACACCAAAATCAATACATGCACTAACAAATACATATACCTTATAATTTTCTATAAAAAAAACATATCATTATTAGAAAAAATGAAATTTAACATAGTTATTCACAATTTCTATAAATATAAATGAGATATTCTCAAAGCTAATTCAGTTTCCTACATTTAATATTTTTACACTATATTCAAATTCATAGATTGCTTTTTTCTATATATTCATTGCCACCAATGCATCATGAGAGACCATTATTAACTTGGGCATCCCCTGATTAACGTTGTACTAGGAATATTAATACATTAAAAAAAAATAGATAAAATTAAAAATAATTATTCATAATGAAATAACACAACAAAATATATAATTTATATAAATAATATTTTCTTTATTAATTATATAATGGGTTGAGACTATTACACATTTCTTTCAATCCTAAAAGAAACCAGGTATGTTATGACATACGTCTAACTACTACTAGATTAATTTCTTCTTTACAAGATGTATTGCTAGGATTTCCAAAATGAAATTTTCATTTGATCTCTCTTGTACTTAATCACCCTCCAAAACTATCATTATTATGTCCTTATTTGAAAATTCATCTCCAAATACATCCCACAATGCTCACAAGTTTTTGATATATATATCATCATCATCTTTAGTATATTTATGAGCAAACAAAAAAAAATCTAACTTACTTTTCAATATTTTATATGTACTTCAAAGAAAATTTGCTAGATAAATCCTTTTGATCACTTTCACTTTTAGTTTACTAGATTTCATATTGAAATTTATTAACACATAATTCCACCAATTATAAGATTAGATATTGAAATTTTTTAATACATAATTCCAAGAAATTGAATGCCATATATCTATGGCTGATATAATTTTGATTTTGATTTGCATTTAAAATGGTTTATAGGGCTGACATAATTTTGATTTTGATTTGTATTTAAAATAGTTGTCTTCGTTAAAAAAAATAAAAATTCAGATACCTTTTGACCTTTTAAAAAGGTTTTTTTTTTACTAATTTTTTTTTTTTAAATGAATCATATATTACATAGAATATAGGATGCCAATGACTCAAGATAGGTATGGAGGCTGATCTGATGAATGGGTGTAATCATTCCACGCATGAGTAAAGGCAAGAGAAAAGGAACCCAAAAAAATCTTAGAAGCATAGAAGTAAAATGCCCGTAAAATGTTTTTTTTTTCCAAGAGAAAATTGCTCCAATTTATAAAAGGTATAAATTTGTTGCCCGTAAAATGTTGAACCATATCATTTGTTTGTAAAAAAATGTTGAACCAGATCATTTGTTTGTCATAATTGATTACGAGATGCAACGAATTATATTTCTGTTTCTTTCCATTTAGGGTTTTCAGAAGCGTAGAAGTAAAATGTCCATAAAAACTTGAAACAAAGCATTTGTTCATTATAATTGATTGGCACCTGCACCGAATTATATTTTTGTTTCTTTTCATTTAAGACAGTTTATAGTGTAAATAGATAACGTAGTAAATTTTATTTATGGATTATATTGTAGATGGATGATATGGCAAGTTGATCCGTAAATGTAGCCAATTATATTTTGTTTTTCTTATTTAAGGTCGCAGTTTATATTGTAGTGGATAATATTGCAAATTTTGTGGATTATACTGTAGATGGATGAAATGGCATGGTGGCAGCTTATACTGTAGATGGACAACATATTAAATTTTGTTGATTATATTGTAGAAGGATGAGATAGTAAACTTGACTATTTAACTGGCATTTTTGGTTAAGGTATATTTTCTTTTTTATTTTGATAAATTATAAATAAGTTAACTTAGTAAAAGATTAAGATTGACATTATTTTATTTTTTAAATGAAAAATAAATAATGTAAAATAATTGAATAAAATTAAAAATTATAAAATTTATTTTTAATGAATATTTAAAATAAGTTATTTTTACAATATTTTCAAAATTAAAATACTTAATTAATATATAACAATTATTTATCCAATAAACCCTTCGTAGTTAATTTATTTCTGATTAATAATCATAGTGTAATACTTAATTCTTCATGATGGAGGATGCTCCCTTCATGAATAACAGGATGTGCTCCCTTGAGTTTTCATGAATAACAGGATGCTCCCTTGATCTTTAATGAATAACATGATGTGCATTATTCCGTGGACGTAATATTCAAGATGAACCACAATGGAAATCTAAAACCTTTTTCAGAAAAGCTGTGAATTGTCATTGTATGTTTGGCAGAATAGATCAGAAAAACTGTGAAGTGTCATTGTATGTTTGGTAGAATAGATCAGTGAGTAAGTAAGGATGACATGGATAACCCATTGCATTCTCTCTCCAAAGAAGCACAGGACTATTCATAGATAGTCGGGTACAATGGACAACTTGGGATCCAATGTGGCAACGTCGATCTCCTTGTTGGAATAGGAGTGCACAATTTGTTTTTCTTCGTAATCTTGGCTTAAACGCTCTGTTATTCTTGCCATGCGAATCTTGTTCTGTTGCTTTCTATCATAACCTCGAAAAAAATTGGGTCTTGACAATTTCAGCTCAAGGTGGACTGTATCAATTTCAGCTCAAGGTGGACTGTATCGGACTGTGAATTACACTGCAGATCCATGTGCAAATATATCAAACAATTGTTCATGGCCATGAATAGGAAATAAAAAGTAGATACATGCCATAAGATTTCATAGTAAAGAACAAGGCCCAGTGGAAACCAGTCTCAAAATCAATCTGAAGATATCTATATACAATGGAGTACAATCTGATCTCTCATGATCACTGAAGTCATATAGGTACTGGTCCAATGAATGATAGAAAAGACTCAGGAAAGATGCTACTGTAAACTGATGTCTTCAAGTCTTCTACACGATCCTCCAAAGGTGAAAGCATACATCATATGAATAGAGGATTTGGCGTTGAACACAATGAGACTTCATTTGATTACCGGTCATTGAGGTATGCCATTAACGAACACAATACAACCTACCGATAATGAAAGTATGAATCAATGCACTGAATGGATTCTTACAAGTGAAAATAAAGGTGTTTAGGTCGAACAATTGAAGAATCCAATGATCAGGAGACATTGATGTATTCCCAACCGCCAATGGCAAGCGAACCTACCAATGATGATTGCAAGCCTCTAGGTACTCATAGGACTCTAGTCCTTACTTCCAGAATAGATGAGTTGAAGTCAATGGAAGGAGACCTACTAAAAGGAGAACATTAAGGCATCTCTCATAATTCTGCATGAGGTATAAAGAAATAACTTGATGATTTGGAGGAACTCAAACGAAGAGGATGTTCATGAACCAACAACCTTGTGCGTGTTTCACATGCACTAGATGCAAGTAGTGCATGGAATATACCCTTTGAATATCAATCAATAAGGAAATAGGTGGACAAAGGAGAGGAAACCACAAATAAGGCTAATGGTATCCAAGACACTATAGGAATCCTAATGTGTGAATAGATTTCTTGTTGTCCAACACAAGGGAAACTCCCCAGTCAACGACCAATGAGGAGATGCCGACTGTTAGGTTGAAGATTACCTACCCATAATGAAAGTAGGATGAGGGTGCATGACATGACTACAACTTCATGTAACTATGAGACACACTGAGGGTATGGTCGACATGCAAAGTCAATATTTTTTAGGAATGGTCGACATAGGCTTATAAACATCCTTTGAATAAGAGCATGAGACATATGGATGACTATCACAAAATATACTTGATAATGAAACTTTTTGATGCAAGAGGAATCAATCAAACTCTCCATAGGGACTGGAAGAATAACCAGTGAGAGGAGTAAACTCTAAGTAAAAGGCTCAACCTCCTCAGGTCATGCTCAACCCAAACATTGGATGACAAGTGGAGTCAAAAGTTTGTTCTTTGTTCAAAGATGACACAACTGCTTCCTATATGAGATAATATTCTTTTCCCTCACAGTATTTTTTGTTTTTTCATAGGGAAATGAATCTTATGATACAATGAAGGAAATGAGTGTCGCAATTAAGAAACTAGTTGTTGGATTACTGAGAGGGTGGGTGAATAAAAAATAGAGAAATTTAATCATTTTTCACCATAAAATGCAATTGTTATATCAATGTCTCATTATCATC
Organism: Picea sitchensis; assembly: GCA_010110895.2. NCBI lineage: Eukaryota > Viridiplantae > Streptophyta > Pinopsida > Pinales > Pinaceae > Picea > Picea sitchensis. The sequence continues at coordinate 84,995 of SNQJ01S0019440.1, read as the reverse complement.
CAATAGTTGCAGATTAAATAAACAATGAACAAATGAGTAATCACACACATACACAGTACATCAGTGTTTTACATGGAAACCCAAAGCTGAAGAAAACCACAAAATTATTTTTCTTATATGTATTTAAGAATTATATTCATTGAAAGCACCAACTTCCTTTGTTTTCCAACTGCAACTGGAAGGAGGCTCCAACCCCCTAGTTTCTCAGGCTACAACATGAGGGAAGATCCAACTCTCCAATTCTTGGCTACAATCATAAGGATGATACAACCCCCTATGTTCTCAGGATACAATCTGAGGGGAACTACAACTCTCGAATTCTTTAGCTACAACCAGAAGGAGGCTACAAACCCCTATGTTCTCCGACTACAACAGGAAGGTGGATAAAACCACCTTTCCTTGCCCCGTCCAACCACCCTGACGTATAACTAGAATGATGGAACCACTGTCACACTATCACTATTAGATATACTATTGTAAACATGTACCAATCAACCTGCACCAACAACCTGTACCAATAACCTGAACCATGCATCAATCTGTACCTCAACCTATAATCAACCTGAACCATAAGCAAGTTCATCAACCATGCACCAACCTATACCAAACAACCTATAATCAACATGTACCATGAACAAGTGCATCAACCATGCACCAAACCTGTATGAATAACCTGTCACAAAAACCTGTCCAAACAACCTATTACAACAACGTGTATCATCAATTTTATCAACCAAATCAGATCTACTCACCAAGACAAATCTAAAATATGTGCATCAACCAAGCATAACAAAAAAACTCATAATCATAACCAAGATCAATATGTGCTTCTAATAATATACCAATAATGTTTGGATTTACTTAGTGTAATTGTCACTGAAACCATGCAAAGCTATAATAACTTACTTCTTATCTTCATTTATTACTTATGTTATGTGTGTTTCTTATATACTTAAAATTATGAGATAGTAAAGACAACAACCATACACAAGAGAACACCCAATTTTTTTATAAAAAAGAACATGCAAAGAAAGAGTTCCAAACACAAATTCACCAAACTTCCCTTGGGATCTCCCTCTTTGTCACCTTAGCGAGAAATGAAAAGACCTCACCCCTTCATTCTTTCTGGCCTCAATGTTGGTGATTGTTTCATTCTTTCGTCTGCCTCTATGTTGGGTATGTGTTATATTCTTTGCATGTGTGTGTGTGGGTGCGTCAGATATGACAATTGTGTCTGACGATCCCTCTAGTAGTGGTCTCTGTGTTGTGTGTGTTAGGCGCTTTCCTAGGGGGGTACCAGGGTGGGGGAATGTATGCCCCCCCTTGGTTACGTGCAGCATTCGACAGCGGGCGATAGCCTGGGGCAGTGCCCCGAAATTTGTTTTTGGGTGGTTTTTGCTATTTTTAGCAGATTTTGCTATTTTTAGCGGTTTTCTAAATTAATCTCGTATTAAGGGATTAGGGTTTTGGTATCCACGGAATACCTAAAAACATTGTATATATTTTATGGTGAATGGTGAAATTTGATATAATGAATATAGGAAAGGTTTTCCCAGTTGAGGGTTTCCAGTATAAAATCTCTCTGTACTCTGTGTATGAGCCATTGATTAAATTATGTTTTTCTTAAGAATCTATATGCATTGCTTTACTTCACAGGTCTAAAACTTACACTATGTTGCACTGTTGAGACTCATTTCTTTTTTGATCTGTCTCTTTCCTTAACCAAATTCACCTTATTGTTCAATCTAGCCAACATGCCCTGATTGAAAGACTCAACCAAATTGTTGAATCGAATCTCTCAATTGCTTGTCTTGGCAAATGAGCACTCTCTTCATTATATAGGCATGTTATCCCTTCAATAGGTGCGTTTGTTTAACCTGGAGGGTTGCAACCCTTCATTTGTGGAATTTGACATCTTAACTGGGTGCACATCCCTTCAGTGGGATCCCATCGCATGTTTTGCATGTCGCCTCTTTTTCACGTCTTGCCCGAGTTGGTCTTCTTCATGGGAACATCCCCTACAGTCACGCATCGCGCTCTACCCACGCCTCGTCGATGCGTAATTTTTTTTACTTGGATGCCCAAGTCAAGTCTGTTTCGCATCACCGGCCCATCTCTTGGCTTGGCATCCACAACTTGTCTGATTGTTGGGAAACTTCCCTTGGCACATGGCCAAGGCTAGGAGCCTTTCCAATCTTCATTTAATGGACTCCCCTTAGTGCACCCAAGGCATACAAGTTATGAAACTCTTCATTTTGCAAGTTTGGTTGGTTGGGTGCTCTCGAAACTGTCGTGTCCGCTTGTCATACTTCTTTCTTCACTGAGGGAGCCCATGTCCACCAACGATGCCTGCTTTCCTGTGCCATTAGTTAAGTCTTCGAACTCAACTTACTTCACAATTCATGGCATGGCGAAGTCATATTTGGCACAACAACATGCCCAAGGACTCCCACTTTTTATATAAAGTGAGAGAGCTCCCTCCAACTCGCTTCTCTCATCTGTCTCATCATGTGCAAGGATCGCATACACTCAAGTGCACTCTTAAAGTGTGACATGATCCCACACTCAATGTGTTTCCCTTCCTCAGAAATCTCAACATGCTCAACCTGTTGTGACCACTAATGATGTTCGTCCTTATTCCTTGATTCTGCCTCATGTCTCCCTGTTGTGTCATTACTCTAACTATTTTTTGTGTCAGTGTGTGTTTGATCCCCTCATTCCTTAGCCAATTCGATCGTCGCACTAAGTTCACAAGAACTCATCCCAAACATCAAAATCTATCATTTCTCTTCACAATTGTTCGACTCTCACATCCTTCAAGTTAGCTTCATGTCCATCGTGACACCTTTATGAAACAAATTGTAGTTGTGTTGGAGATGTTGTTTAGTGTTTTTTTATGTCATTCCTGTGTTAATGGATAGTTAGCTCGTTGTTGTCTCCATCACAATGAGCCAACATTCCCTTGCGCTATTTTGGGGCTAGAAGAGGGCATCCAACCAAGATGCCACTTCCATCCTCATCGACTTGCGATGCTTCACCATAGTTCTATGTTAGATACATGAATAGTGGGACATGGGAACCGATTTGACCATTTCTCTCCTCCACAAGATGCTCAAGTTTCAGATCGTAAATCCAATTTATGACTCCAAGTGTTTTTGCGCTCAGTTCAACTTTCTTCTCGCCATGCTTTTACTAAGGTTGTTGTTCCTCTTCTTCCACAACTTTCTCCACTTTCCTTTCCTTGGGTTCGAGCCTCTTCATTTCTTATTCCTCCCACCTTGACATACTCTCTTTGTAAAAGTCTGTGAACGTTTAGGGAATATTTCCCAAGATGTCCTCTATATTGTCAACACGCCACTGTAATTCTTCCAACAATTTTGATTTTTATGAGTCCTTTGTTTCATCTATGTCTTCACTTCATTTGTTGGTGTATGTGCAAGGTTGTTGGTTGTCCACCAACTGCAAGGAAGACATATTCATTCCTCTACTTTCCCTTATCATATGCACTGGACATGGATCTTATCCTGACATGATATCCAAATAGTCAATGTTCAGAATGGGGATACCCTTCTCTGTCTGGAAGAATTTCTACCCCAAAATAACTTCATAAACATCTAGTGGAACAACAAAAAAACTCATCCTTCTAGCCTAGTCTCCAAGTTTCATAAATATATCCTTCGTTGTGACTTCAATCTCTTGTTCTCCTGAGTTGACTTCCTTGAAGGATGTTTGTGCCTTCTCATAATGCAATCCAAGCTTTTGCACAACATTATCCCTCATGAAGTAACGGGTCACATTGTTGTCCACCATAGCCAAAGTCATCTTCCCATTTATCTATACCTGAACATAACTAAGTTTTGTCGCATCTTGTTCTTGAGTGACTGTCGGTTGTTCCCCTCTAAGAGCACCCAAAACCTGCAGCACACTTACAGATGGGTTCTCTGCCTGCTCCATGGAATTCACATTGTGTTTCCTCACTAGAAAATTCTTGGCATATGTTATTTCACGCATATCCAACAAGAAACTGGCTTCTTTTCCTTATGCGTTTCTGATTTCTTTGAACCATATTCATTATTCTTAGATGCCTTCATCTTCCAACGAAAACATTCCCAAAAAATGTCATTTAGGGCCTCAAAATGGCTTTGAAAGTTCAGGACCCGAAAACCTACTAAAAATAGTAAATTAGCGAAATTTCCATAAAACTGTTTTGAGCCAGTTGGAAAAGTTGGGTGGCCATTGATATCCACCTAGATCATCCCACCCAAGTCTTCTCTACCAACTCTGCACTAAGCTTCACAATTCACTGCTCTGATACCATCTGTCACGGGCCTGGCAAGCCTGTGGTCAGGTGGTGGAATCGCCTAACGCTCCCAGTCATCCTGCAATACTGCAATCATTTGTTTACCAACAAAGCTATAATAAATTACTTGAATTTTACTATGCATATGTCTTATCTTCATTTATAATAATCATTATATGTGTGTTGTATCGTGTTTTCGTCGTAGGGTCGGCATGTTGTGGGAATTGTCGATACATTTTTAAGTTTTTTGAATATTAATGTTTTAGATTAATTATGTATTATTTTCAATCATGTTTATATTTACTTATACTGTAATTGTCATAGGCTTAGCGAGCTTTCGGTCGGGCGACGAAATCACCAGAAGTCATGCAAAGATATTATAACTTACTTCTTATCTTCATTTATTACTTATGTCATGTGTGTTTCTTATATACTTAGCATCATGGGATAGTAAAGACAACAACCATACACAATAGAAATGGATTTTTCAACATGGGTGACCAAACCCGCCTAACACCCAAAATTTGTATAAAAACGAATAGCAGTGAGAACTCAACTCATGTCATACAAATAAAGAGTTTCCAAACATAGATTCACCAAAATTCCCTTGGGATCTCCCTCTTCTCTACCTCATCTAGAAATGAAAAGAACTCACCCCTTCATTCTTTCTGGCCTCAATGTTCTTCCCACGGTGCACCCAACTCATGGGATTTTCCACACGTTCACCTGTACTCATCCACAGGCACGTCCAACTCAATAGATGCTCTGTATCATTGCATTACACAGGAGAATCAACTGGAGTATCATCTCAACTCTCTGCACAGAGGAGAATAGTAAACCCATCACATGGGATCCTACACCCCTCACAGGGGTACACAATATTCCATCTCCGTCTCAGAGAGGAAAGACACACCCAACTCATGGGCTTCCTCACCCCACACATGGGCACACAAGTTAAGTTCATGCTGATAAATTTGGGGCCACTCAAATGCCTCATGCCCAAAATAATTGAGCAATTTGGTGAGTGCAGCAACGGGAGGGAGACTGAGCTAGTGAGGGACATGATTTGAGTTGCTTGTTTTATACTTGATTTTTAGATGGAACTATTGTAGGTATGTGGACCACTTTTGATGGAAATCATTCTACAACTTCCCCTGTGTTTGTATGAACTGTATAGGCTTGTGATCAATGTGGATTATTGTCTCCTTTCCTAGAATGTAATGTTTCCATTGATGACAAACTTTCACAATGGAATACATTTCTTTGTCATAGGTGAGGTATTTATGGACAATATTTGAGAGTATCTCACTATGGTATGTTATTTAATGACCATGTTGAGTGAGGACTATTCCTACAACATATTCAGAGCCATAAGTCTCAATCTTGAATGGTAGTTGCAGGTCAGGTAAGGAGAGTACTGGAGTTGAGCACGAGCGATGCTTGAGATCATAAAATGCATGTTGTTGTGCCTACCCCCATGGGAATTTTTCCTTTCCACTTCCCTTCGTTACTTGGGTGAGGGCCCATGCAATATGGAAGAATCCCAACACAAACCTTCGATAGAATTTTTCAAGTTCCAAGAAGCATCGAAGATCATTTAACGTGGTCGGGGCTGGCCAGTTGTGAATGAATTGGATCTTAGATGGATCCACATGTACCCCATGTTAATCAAAAAAATTTACCAAGTATTGGACCCTGCTCATTGCAAAGGAGCATTTTTCCAAGTTGGCATATAGATTGTGCTGCCGCAGAGTGCCCAAAACTTGTTGAATTTGTTGCATGTGATCCTCCCAGGTTGTTATGAAAATGAGGATGTCATCCAGATATACAACCAACAAAGTGTTGGTGAAGGGTGTCAATACATTTGAATAGAATGACCATCCATTCAAATAGACCTTCTAAAGCTTTAAAAGAAACTAATAGTAAAACAAAATGTAAAACAAACTAGAAAAATAGAGCATACCTGGACCAGCAGCAACTGCCCACAACTACAAATGATAACACCAACCACCAAAGTACGCCCTCATCTACGTCTTTCAGCACCACCATCCACCTGCAGCTACATCTACCAACAACAACGTCTTCCCACAACTATCAACTATCTACTATCACAACTATCACCTATCCACAACTATCAACATCACAAGCTCGGGAAAATAACGAGGTGAGCAATGTGCTTGTAATATATAAGCAATTTCTTGGTCGAAAGGTTATTTCGACCCAAAGAGTCTTTTGGCCGAAAAAACGTTTGGTCGACAGTCAAGGCCATCGTCCCAGTACCAATGGATTTCGGCCAAAATAATTATTAGTTTATCTGAAACAATGTTATTAGGAATTTGGGAAACCCGATTCTCACAAAAGTGTTACCCAAATTTGTGATTTTACCCTACAATCATCATTCTTCTTATTTACACTAATGATAGTGTTCTTATGTTGATGAGTCCCTATTACCTTAGTTAGCAATTAATAACCCTCAAAGACTTCTACTCTAGTATGGGTATGAATGTGAATACTATAAAAATGAAGGTTAAGATAATCAAATCCAAAAATATCACCTACGATACTTTCTTATATGAAAACACTAACATGGAGGAAGTACCTTCATACAAATATCTTGAAATTCATAATCATCAAAAGCTCAATTGGAACTATAGAGTTGATAAAATAATAAATGGAGCATGGAAATCTTATTATGATCTTGACAACAAGTGTAAATTAGCATACCTTTAGCCGTGGGATAAGGAAAAACTCATTTTATGCTCTCATCACTCTTGTTATCTTATATAGATGTGAAGTTTACATATTTGGTATCTCTAGAGAATCCTGGAGAAAGATGGACTATATCCAAAAGAATTTTATAAATTATAATCTTAAAATTAAAGGCAATACATTGTGTCCTATCCTCCTCATAGAAGTGATCATTTCCCCCATTGAGAGCACATCCATTATTATGTACTTAATTTAAAATAACAAATAAAAAACATGAATGACAATAGGCTCCCAAAAACTGCTTCAAAATCCATCCAAAACCACCAATTGCTCAATTGGGGATGGCATAAAGTTGACAATTCTTGGCATTGATATCTACCTGAACATAACTAAGTTTCATCATGTTGTGGTCTTGAGTGAATATCGTTTGTGCCCCTATAACATCACTGAAAACTTGTAGAACACTTACACATGGGTTCTCTTCCTTCTCCATGGAATTCACCTTCTACTTCCTCACTGGACAATTCTTTGAATAATGTTATTTCACGCATATCCAACAAGAAACTGGCTTCTTTTCCTTCTGGGTTTATGGTTTCTTTGAACCATCTTCATTATTCTTATATTCCTTCATCTGCTCCTTATCCTTCTTCTTCTTGACTTGTTTCTTCTCATGTTGTCCTTCATTGTTACTTGGACGTGTCTTGGCTTCACCCTTAAAGTACATTAACTTGTATTCTACTGATATTTGTGTTGCAAGGGTCTGCACGTTTTGATGTCACATCTCACTCTGCACCCAATTCTGCAAACCATTCATGAAGTGGAAAATTATTTCTTCATTTGACATCTCCTTGATCTATAACATTAGACCTGTAAACTCCTTGATGAATGTTTAGATCTTTCCAGAATGCCAAAGAGCCAAACACTGGTTCCTAGCTATCCAAGCTTGGTTTCCTGGACCAAACTAAGTTTTCAAAGTTGCTTTCATCTCTGTCCAATTTTGATCTTTTCGGTGATCCTTCCACCTACCAAATATTCAACTTGGTTCCTCGAACAACGTTTCATGGTCCCTATCAAGTACATTGCAACAACATTTACCTTGGCCTCATCTGGACTTCCATTCATCTATTTCAAATATTGCTCCATATCCCAACAAAATCTCCCTTATATCTTTGTGTTTAGAGTTTCATCATATTGCTCTGGTTCCTTCATCTTAATTCACATATTCACAACGGACGAGCTTACCCACTAGATGCAACTCATTAAATAAATGCGATGATGTTTTCCTTTTCTTTCAGCTTCGTCTGGAGAAAATCTATCATGTCTTTTGTTGCCTTAAGTCTATCACACATATATTCACGATTGTTGATGAATAGGTCTATTGTTTCTTGACACTCCTTGATAGTTTCATTAAACCTGGCCATGAGATCACTCATCCTTTCCTCATGTATTTCAAACTTCTCACCATGCGTACAAATTGCATCTGTTAGTTTATCCATTGTTTTCTCTAAGGTGGAGATACGATCTCTCGCCTTGGGATTTTTAGGCTTTATTTTGGTGTCATTGTTGTTTGCATGCGATCTTACCATCCCTTTACTTCTGATGACCTTCACGGTTAGTACGACCTTGCCAAAAGTTCTTTAAAATTCCCCCCAAAGAATTCTATACCAACTCTGCACTAATCTTCACAATTCACTACTCTCATACCATCTGTCACAGGCCTGGCAAGCCTGTGGTCGGGTGGTGGAATCTCGTGGCACTCCTAGTCATCATGGAATACTGCAATCATTCGTTTACCAACAAATCTATAATAAATTACATGACTCGTACTATTCCTATGTCTTATCTTCATTTACAATAAGTATTATATGTGTGTTGTATCGTGTTTTCATAGTATGGCCGACGTGATGTGCCAATTTTCGATACATTTTTAATTTTTTTGAATATCAATGTGTTAGATTAATTATGTATTATTTTCAATAATGTTTAGATTTACTTATACTGTAATTTTCACGGGACTAGCGAGCCTTCGATCGGGCGACGAAATCACTAGAAGTCGTGCAAAGCTATTATAAGTTACTTCTAATATTCATTGATTACATATGTGATGTGTGTTTCTTATATACTTAGCATAATGGGATAGTAAAGACAACAACCATGTACAAGAGAAATGGAGCTTTCAACATGGGCAACCAAACCGACCTAAAACCCAAAATTTTTATAAAAAATAATAGTAGTGAGAGCTCAACTCATTCCATAAAAAGAAAGAGTTTCCAAACACAGATTCGCCCAAACTTCCCTTGGGATCTCCCTCTTCGTCACCTCAGACAAAAATGAAAATACCTCACCCCTTCATTATTTTTGGCCTCAATGCTTGCGATCATCTCCTTCCTTCATCTGCCTCCTCCACAATGGTTCAGACTCGGTTCTTGTTTGATCTATCTCTTTCCTTAGCCAATTTCACCTTGCCTGTTCAATCTAGCCAACGCGCCTTGATTGAAAGACTCAACTAAATTGTTGAACCAAACTTTTTTTGAACTTGTAGCTGAATGTGCCCTCTCACTTGCCTGTCTTTCCAAATGAGCACACTCTTGGTTATATAGGCATTCTATCCCTTCAATCTGTGTGTCCATTTAACCTGGAGCATTGCAATACTTCATTTGTGGAAGTCAACATCTTAAATCAGTGTGAATCCCTTCAGCGGGTGTCTGTCACATGTTTCACATATAGCTTCTTTCGGACATCTTACCGAAGTTGGTCTTCTTTATGGGGGCGCACCCTTCCATCAAGCTCTACCCATGCATCTCTGATGCGTCATGCTTTTTACTTGGGTGCGCAATTCAAGTGCCTTCTGCATCACCGAACCGTCTCTTGGCTTGGCATGATTGTTGGGAAACTTCCCTTGGCGCATGCCTAAGGATAGGATCCTTTCCAATATTCATTTCATTGACTTCCCTTGGTTCACACAAGCCATCCAAGTTATGCAGCTCTTCATTTTGCAAGATTTGTCGGTTGGGCCCTTTCACAACTGTCACGTTTTCTCGTCCAAACTTCTTTCTTCAGTGAGGGTTCCCATGTCCACCAAGGGAAACTACTTTCTTGCATCATCGGTTAAGTCTTCGAACTCAAATTCATTCGCAAGTCATGGCATGGCGAAGTCATGTTTGGCACAACAACATGCCCAAGGGCTCCCACTTCATCTATAAAGTGACAAATCTCCCTCCAACTCGCTTGGCTCATATGTCTCATCATGTAGAAGGAGCATACACACTCAATTCCACTCCTGAGGTGTGACATGCTCCCCCACTCAAAGTGTTTCCGTACCTTTGAAATCTCAACAGGCTCAACCTGTTGTGACCACTAATGATATTCAATGGATCAGATTTAAAAGACTATTATAAAAATAAAACAATCAACTTTATATGATATTTTCTGAAACTTTCATATTTTTTAAGGTCATTAACTTGTGAGGTGATTTTGAGGCCCTAAACAATGATTTTATCTAGTAAAAACTCACGATAATAGAGTATACTAAAGTATACTATGTCTCTGCAACACAAATAAAATAACTTTGAGAGAGCTATCTAATGAACTATTCTAGGCACAAACAAAGGTCGTATGAGAACATTTGTAACGTATCAAGCCACCAAATATGGTAACGCCACAAAAAAACTATCTTTTCATTATCTCTCTTTATAAAACATATACCTTGTGACATAGAACATGTATTTGATGTAGACCAATGCCATTGGACATAGAACGTATGTGGCTTCAATTTAGTTTATTGTTTGATATTCTTCAAAATAATATTCAACATGATACAACATTTCCAAATTGTCACTCCCAAACCATAGAAAAACTAAATAATGGAGAGATTCCAAAATATGGAAAGGAAAATAAAAAGGGTGAAGTTTTGGACCTATGGTTTCATTGAAATGGACTATAAAACACAATTATGCACATGCGATAATTTATAGGATACTTGTGAAGAATGGAATAAGGACATATTTCTCAAATCTGAAGAGAATTACCTCTAACTTATCCTCCATATACATAACACTTTATATAAAGAGAACATCATGGGGAAGAAATGATAATGTTAAAGCTATTATTGTTTAATATGACTATTCTATAATGGTAGTATCATTGTTTAATATGACTATTCTATAATGGTAGTATTCCTTCTAGTGCCATAGGAGACATTTTCAATGGATGATCCTCTTATTTGGATTAAAAAGACCATAGGGAGCCTCTTGAGTACCACATTCAACCATTCATATCTCTTTATTTTGGAATCAAATGAGCACTGGCATATGGGATCCTAGCTTGTTGAAAAACTTCTTGGATCACTACAATGTTGAGGTTGACACTTGTACTTGGGATCTTATTTTGTGAATAAGTTTCTTAGAGTACTTCAACATTTCGATTAGTACTTGTACTTAGGACACTATTTTGTTGGACTAATTTAGAATTGAAATCAACACTCATACATGGGACCTACTTTATTGTTGCACATAATTGTTACAAGTGTTGAGAAAAACACTTCTAAAAGGGGCCGATGGGATATTAAATTTAATAGTAGGATATTAAATATTGAGAAAAAATAGTTTCATGTTTTTTAGGAATCTAATTTTCAGTTTTGCAATTCCATAAATTAGAACTTTTAGTATATGATTTTGCATATTACAAACCCCAATTTCACACTTAATTTTCAATCACATTTAATCTATAAAAACTAAATATATAAAAATCTAGAGACTTTATTATCCCTCATAACTTTGATATATAAATAAAATAAAGAAAAATATTTTCTTACCTTTTTTAATTACATAGTTCCATTCATAATTACAAACAATTTTTTTTTAATCATGTTTTTAATAGCATCATAAGAACCCTTGAAGATCTCCTAAACTTTATAAAAGGTTTGATATCTACATTTTGTTTTCCAACAACAACATAACGTTTTTTTTGTTATTCTATCATAATCATCATGTGTAAATATGTCATTAAATTGCTCCATTTTCAATTTAGTTTTCTCAAATTTAAATTGCTCCATTTTCAATTTAGTTTTCTCAAATAAAAATGGAAATATCTCATTCACATTTTTATATAGTGAAAATGTTTGTAAACTAACTTAAAAAATACTAAGGAACTATTCAAAGAATTCTCTAAACCATGAGTGTATCGAATAAGTCTGTGTACTTGTTTGAATGTCTAGTTTTCTTGGTAGTGATTTGTTTTGTAGTGATCTTTTGTGAAATGAATTGTATGTAACTAGACTCCATTTATATCGAATATAATCAATTGTTTATTTAGTAATCGTGTATTTTCAAGAAAAGAAATACAACACATATTCTAATTAATATTGAAATTTGTGCATTGAAAAATTATTGAGAAATAGATGGAGTGATTCAGGTTGATATCGGTGACCACCCATATTTTCCAACTGGCTCAAAACAATTTTCTCACAATTTTGTCAATTTACTATTTTTAGTAGTTTTTAACTTACAGGGCCATTTTGAGGGCCTAAATGAAGGTTTTTTGGCATCTAGCTTCTCAATGATAGTCAAAGGCTTTGATTGATTCCCCTAAATGAATCTTCTCGACGATACATTTCCAACGAGATATCATCCACCCCAAACGAAGATTGTATGCCAAAGTTACGCCCTAGAAAGTTGATACACCAAACTACACAAAACGGGGTCCACAAAACTGTTGGATTTTCATCTTGTGGGGTTAGGGTTTTGTATTTTCTTTATGATAAAAGGGTCTTTCGAGCTTCGTTGTAAATATCTTCTTTTGAATGCGAGTATCTGTCACATCTCTTCTCAGAGATAAGATGCCCCCATTCTAGCGAGTCTTTCACTCTGTATTTTTACAGTCTCTGTACATTTTCGCTCATTAATAGAAATTGGATTACTGTATCTCTATGTTTATAGTTTCATATTTGCTAAATTTATGTTATATTGTTGGATATTCGAGATATCTTTGTATATTTTTTTATTATATCTCTACTCTCATTTCATGTCGAAAATAATCTGGATCAGTGGTATCAGAGCTGGCTTCTCTTGATCATTTTCCAGTCCATGTCCCTGACGAGGTCCGAGTATAGCAAATTTGGTATCGATCTTGTCTCTTTTGAAGACGATCACTCTTGCATGTCCAAGAAACCCTCTATGGTGGAAGAAAAGGAAAATGATGGAGAAGACACTTCTATCAGTCTGTTGCTTGAACAATCTCTCACGCGGCAGAGGGGCGAAATGATGGATAATTTTCCCCACATCCTTCAACGTATGCCAATAAAAACAAACACGTGTTCATAAAGAAACCACTTTGAAAGAACCTCGCTTTCAAGGTACAATTTAATTTTAATATTCCCATATTTGAAGGAAAGATAGATGCAGATGCCCTGGAAAAATGGTTAAATGTACTAAATTTCTCTATTCATAATTTCTTTGACAAGGGAAAGATCATCTTCACACTCCTTAAGGCTCTCCCCCGTGTTAAACATTTGTGGAAAACTTACTGGGAGAAAATTTCCACAGAGGAGTCTAGAATATATGGGGCCGAGCCCACTTGGGATTTTTTTGTGGATGTGATAAAGTAACAGTATTACCCTGTTGGAAACTATGAGGACCAGTAACTGAGATGGATCACACTGTGACAAGAGAGGGGCCAAGCAGTTCTAGAGTTCACCAATACCTTCCATACATTTCCCACCAAGTTGGGTATCAAAGAATTCAAACGACATTTTCTTCTGAAACACCGTGGGGCTCTACATAGATACATCCAAATTGAAATGGATTTTCTAGACATCTCATCACTCAATGGTCCTTATCAATATGCTACTAAAATCAAGCAGAAGTTTAAGCACCAGAACAAACGAGAGTTTCAGTCTCCAAATCTGCAACAACCAAAGTATGATAAAGACAACCCTAACAAACAGTCTCCCAAAAACCAGTCCAATCCATGGGAAAAGAAGGGTCACAGGAAGACAAAGAAGGACACCAAAAAAGGGTGAGATTTCCACAAAATCTCCTGGCACAACACCGATGAATGTCGCTCAAAAAATTCGTTGGTAGACAAGATCAAAGACAAGGAGTTGGGCCCTGATTCTGAAATTAATGGTAAAAGACATATCATCGACGTAGACCCCACTACTATTGTCATGACCGCAAAAATTCAATGAGAAGAACCAACAGATCTTGAAGTGGGGGAGCGCCTTTTTCATTCACACAAGTGGGTGAAGGGGACCCCAATGCATTTTATTTTCTATAGTTTAAGCGAGAAGAACCTCATTTCAGTAGAGGTCGTCAAACAATTGGGATTGTTGAGAACACCACACCCGCATCCATACAACATCGAGTGGCTTCTCCAGGGACGAGATCTATGTGTCAGCCAACAGTGTTGATTTTCATACAGCATCCAACCCTTCAAGAATGAGTTATTATGTGATGTTTCCCCACTGGATTTTTGTGATGTTATCTTGGGCCAACCATATATGTGGAAGCATCATGTTGTTTATGAGTCTCGACCCCACAGTGTCATTTTTTCTCAAAGACCTGACAATAGTTCTTGAATATATCACAAGGTTGTAGGTAAGTTCCTTTAGAAATCCATTCCGTAAAATTGTTTGGCTGCTGACAAGAATAACGGGACATGCATCCACGACAAGCATTTCACATATAATTATTTATATTTTGTATTTCATAGTCAAGGAACAATACATTTTCAATTGGGAGAAGTTAATTTCCATTGAGATCTATTCCTAGTTGTCACGATTCAAAGAACCGAATAAATTTTATATGTCATCCTACTTGATTTTCGCAACAGTGCATTGCTGCCCATTTCCAAAACTTTCTCTTTCCAATAAAATAAACTGTGTATTCGACCCAGTAACATTCGGGTACGAGGCCCTATGGAGGCACAAGGACTCCCATTGTTTTTATGATGTTTTTAATGGATTTGTCTCAGTTTTCAAAGATTTATTGTTAGGAAAGGATGTGCCGCGAATGTTTGGCCAGGTAACCAAGTTTTTGAACATGAAGGGCACACCTGAAAAAAAGGAAAATCACAATTTCCTCATGGTCTTTGGCTCTAAGGAAATTCATTCTTTCCTTCCATGCCACATCACGGACAAGATGTTTGCTGCAGAAATAGAAAGGCAATACAACCACTGGTTGCATTTTTTCCATGACAAGAAAAAAATTAGTTCATTCCTCTACCTTGGAAATTCGGAGACATCGTGTGTAAAAACATCAACAAGATTGACGAGTTTGCCGACCATTTAAAGAAATTGAGCCTAATGTATGCTGAAAGGCTAAAAGGGTTCGACCCTAATGGGATTTTTCGAGAACATTTACTGGTAATTGGATTTAACAACTCTTTTTTCAATAGACACCTGATCTAAGACAGGGACAGTGTGGACAACAATCATACTTCTGCCTATTACAACGCAGAGACACTACAAAGCGTGACTAAATTGTACAGACAACATGGAAAAGTATCCAGTGAGAAGAGTACACAGTCCCCCGCCAACACTCTCAAGAGCATGACATAATGGAGCATCGCTTCAACGGCCCACCCCAAAAAGAAAGAATCCCATAAATGTTTGAACGAAGGAGGAGATAAGAACCCTCCTCGCATAAAAATTGATAGTTCTCACAAAATTCCACTGATGAAGAAGAGAAAAAATAATACAGGGCAAGCGGAGGAACCTGAAATTGAAAGTGAACAACTGCAACTTGAAATTGAAACTAAGCACATGCACAAAATTCAGTCGTCCACGGTGGAAATAAATGAGACCGAAATTTTTTACGAAGATGAATCCTTCGTATTCCAAAGCGTTGTTGTTAACAGCCAATCTAAAATTATCGTCATTGAAAAGTGGTATGTAACAAACAGGAATTGAAAATATCGTACAAATATTAACTTTAGGATAATGCGACCGTCCCAAATCTCCTCATTTCACCAAGTAACTGGTGAAATTATTCGTGATTCCATTAGAGGAATTGAGACACAAAATGCCAATCTTAAAGATCGCCTCAACAAATTTGAGCAGGCTTTCATTGCGACCCAAAAAATTTCCAGTCCTTTGGCAAAAGTCGTGCCTGCTACCATTGCAACTAATATGAAAGTATCTTCTACCCTCCTTGCATGCTCTAGAGAACTTGTAGAGAATAATATCAACAAAATAATGCAACTAGTTATTGAAGCCTCAGAAACATCGCAAAATTTAGTTTCCTTCAGAAAGAAGACAAATGATTTCCTGGAACATTTGAAGGTGAATTTTAAAAATGATCAGCATTTTTGTGAATAGGTGTTGACCCATTTTGCCAACTATGACATTAACACATCGAAACTGAAAAGAAGACAAGAGAAACTCCCCACCCCAAAGAGGACCAAAAAAGCAAAAGCATGCTGGCAAAAGAAAGTTAACAACTTGGAGCTCATTGTCAAATCATGTAAACAACTCATATCATAAAAGGAAGATTTATTCACAAGCCTGATCGAAATGGACTTAGTCGGAAGTACCAACGAGGCTCAAGACCCAAAATTAATTATCAAATCCTTTTCAACCACCAAAGAATCCTTCCAGGAACAAGTTAATATTTTAAAGGGGTTGTCTTTAGAAAAGTTTTACGACATACTTGAAAATCATCTAGATGAGAACGAGCGTTGGGTACTGGACTATGGGTACTGGACAAACGCATTTAAATTTCCAGAAAGATGTAACACACATTATTATTTTTTGATAAATTCCAAAGAAAAATGATTCGGGAATGTCTTTATTGTATACTAAATTTTGAGTGTCCAAGAACCTTTCTTCTTTGTTCCAAATAAAACTAATTTGGGTCTACTACATTTCTTTTGTCCTATTGTATGCTAATTTTTTTGTCTTGCATGACGTTGTTACTATTCTATTGTATGCTAACTTTTTAGGTGTCCAAGAACTTATACTTTGATAAATTTTGATTTTTTCTTCTATCCAGAAGCCTTTTATTTCAAGAAAACTACTTCTGGAATGTTATTTTTTTTCTCTTTTTCTCCACGAACCTATGTAACAGATGTTATTATGCGTAACAAACATTATTTATTTTTGATAAATTTCTATAGTTCGTAAGTCCGCTTGTCAATTTGTATATCGCAGAACTCTCACTGCTATGTGTAGGCCACGGAACAACAAAGGCCCAATTTTGAGCCCACCGGCCCGAAAACGAGATCCAAACACTGGCTAAGTCTAGAGGTTTGCTACATTTTGTGTGTCCTATTGTATGCTTAATTTTTATCTTGCACGACATTGTTACTATTCTATTGTATGGTAACTTTTTTGGTTTAACATACATTATTAATATTCTAATGTATGATTTTAAATGCTGATGTAATTACCAG
This sequence comes from Picea sitchensis, assembly GCA_010110895.2. Lineage (NCBI taxonomy): Eukaryota > Viridiplantae > Streptophyta > Pinopsida > Pinales > Pinaceae > Picea > Picea sitchensis. Next base: position 67,597 of record SNQJ01S0019440.1, on the reverse strand, counting down.
AGATATGTAACAAACATTATTTATTTTTGATAAATTTCTATATTCTGCAAGTTCACTTGAAAATTTCTATATCGTGTAACTCTCGGTGCTATTTGTAGGCCACGAAACAACATAGGCCCAATTTTGAGCACACCATCCCGAGAACCCGCGATCCAAACACTAGCTAAGTATGGGTGTCTGCTACATTTTTTATGTCCTATTGTATGCTAATTTTTTTGTCTTTCACGACGTTGTTAGTATTCTATTGTATGCTAGCTTTTTGGGTGTCCACGATCCTATACTTTGATAATTTTGATTTTTATTCTCTCCAGAACCCTTTGTTTTAAAGAAAACTAGTTCGAGAATGCTAATTTTTTTGTGTTTTTCTCCACGAACCTATGTAAGACACGTTATTACTATTCTATTTGATGCTTTTAAATGTTGATGTAATTTCCAGAGATATGTAACAAACATTATTTATTTTTGATAAGTTTCTATAGTCTGCTTGTCAATCTGTATATCTCATAACTCTCAGTGTTATTTGTAGGGCACGAAACAACAGAGGCCCAATTTTGAGCCCGCTAGCCCGAGAACCCGCGATCCAAAAACTCACTATATATGGAATGAGGGCTCCATGCATGCTCTATAAAATCTCATCCCCATACTTTATAAAAGTACATATTTCTTATGTATAAAACTAAATATCTACTTTCCAAAATTTGATAAATTTCAATTTCTGTCCAAGATCCCTTGTTTTAAAAAAATTAGTTTGGGAATGCTAATTTCTTTGTGTTTTTTTCCACTAAATGTTTTTGTGTTTCTCTCCACCCACTTATGTAAAAGGTATGGAAATAAACTAATTCGGGAATGCTAAATTTTTTATGTCCAATAACCTTTTACATGTTGATACTTTTTGATACATTTCAGGAATAACTAATTAAATTTTTGATACATGTAGATGGACAACATATTAAATTTTGTTGATTATATTGTAGAAGGATGAGATAGTAAACTCCGGTGTTTTTGGTTAAGGTATACTTTCTTATTTATTTTGATAAATTATAAATAAGTTAACTTAGTAAAAGATTGACATTATTTTATATTTCAGAAGAAAAATCAATAATGTAAAATAATTTAATAAAATTTAATAAAATTAAAAATTATACAATATATTTTTAACGAATATTTAAAATAAATTAATTTTACAATAATTTCAAAATTAAAATACTTAATTAATTTCATGTTTTTATAAATATAACAATTATTCATCCAATAACCAGTTAGTAGTTAATTTATTTTCTGATTAATAACGATAGTGTAATACTTAATTCTTCATGATGGAGAATGATGAAAAAACAGGATGCTCCCTTCATTCTTCATGACTAACAGGATGTTCTCTTGAGTTTTCATGAATAACAGGATGCTCCCTTTGAGTTTTAATGAATAACATGATGTGCATTATTCCGTGGACGTAATCTTCAAGATGAACCACAATAGAAATCTAAAACCTTTTTCAGAAAAACTGTGAATTGTCATTGTATGTTTGGCATAATAGATCTTTAACATGTACTGCTACAAAAGGTCCATTAACAACTAACCTATTAAAAGCTGCTTTGCTTAGCACTGGGTTCCGACTATTCATTTCTCATCATTGCATCATTAGTGTTATCAGCTTGTCACCACCATTTTCATTATTTGACTCAGAATGTTCAACAGTGTTGCCCAATATATGCACCATATGCTTATCTTGAAAATTGTCAATTCCTCCTCCGATTATGTTGCATTGCTTGTTCCTCTCAGCTGTTTCGGAGTTACCCATTTGTTGTAGTTGCAATGGTTCATGAATCCACAGAGCCTTTCGAGCTGCGTCCGTTATTCTTGCCATGCGAATCTTGTTCTGTTGCTTTCTATCATAACCTCGAAAAAAATTAGGTCTTGACAATTTCAGCTCAAGGTGGACTGTATCAAAAGGGAGAAATCCTTGACACACACTATCTTCCCACAGAGCAACGTTGTTATTCTTGCACAAAATCAAAATACCATCACGCCCTTCCGTAATATTTCCAGCAAAGAAGTTGTTAACAAAACGTTCACAGCTTGTCTAGAAGAACCGTCTTGCCCTGGCTAACCGCTCTTCCACATCCAGCTTTATAACGTCAGATGCATAACTGTCAGATTCAACTTCCTCCATAATCATGTCAGGGCTGTAGACAAACCATTCTATAAAGACGAGCATACCCGGCAACAATGAAGTTGAGAAAACGTCGTTGACAGATGCACATATTTGGAAGAGGCGTCGAATAATATCAAATGTAATTAAAAGAGCATATTTATGCAATAACGGGTAATGGTGTCCAGCTTTCACGCAGAGCGTGTTGTGAAGATGAACAATAAATATCATAATCGAAATTATTTGTAATACGTCCAATTGCGTGGTGCTCTTCGAATATTTATGCATTAACGGTAATGGTGTTCATCTTTTCACGCAGAGCTGTTGTGAAGATGAATACAAATATCATAATCTAAATTATTTGTAATAATAATACCACCATGTGGTGCTCTTCGAGGGCGAAATTGTTCAATGCAAACCCGCCATCAAGACCACACGCCATCGAACGCTTCCACACCGGCTATCAAAACAAACTGATTAAAAAATAATTTCGGACAAAAATATTATACAAATGCAATTTGAAACGAACAAAACAATTGCATGTATTACCTTGAGAAGTTTGACAAGATAGCGACCAGTCGAACAAACTGAATACATAATTTTTCCGAATTAACTCGAGGCTTTTAATGAATTTAATAATGAATGATTCCTCAATAAAAAGAAGAGTTTATTATCTCAAAAATTCATTCTGTAAGAACTAATCCAACCCCATCCAAGAATGGACTCGTAATTACTGCCACCAGATACGACGCCTTATATATATATATTTCCCAATGGTAACTAAAATACAATTCTAAGCTTACCTTTTGAAATAGTCGCAAGATACTGTCATTTACAATCTGCCCAGGAATATTGACGGTCATACTACTCGACTCATGAGGATGTCAAGGAAGAAAAGAAAATTACTAGACTTAAAGGGCATACAAAATTATGGTGGGATGAATTGCGTGGATGACGATAAGTGCCAGGTGGAAAGCAGAATCAAGAGTCGATAGAATGGTTGCAAAATGAGACAAGTCTATACCTGTGGATTATCAAATAAACTGCTTTGATGTAGAATTTGAGGACAATCGGCTGTCGAAATAATACACTAAGAGTTCTAAGGGGATAAACATCGAAGGTGTCATCGGAGAAGGATGATGAGAATTTTCCAAGTATATAAATGGTCTACAATATGATTCAAGACGAGATGATCATGATGACCATCCTAACCATAGAAGGTATGCTTAAGGATATGGCTCTAAAGTTGAAGAGAAGTTGAGTCAAAAGAGCACAAAGAGGTCGAGGCGTGAAAGTCAAAGAAGAGGCAATAAAATTGCCCAGGATAGGACTCATAATCCTAAACAAGAGGGGAAAAAACCTCAAACCCAATCTCGAGAAGAGGAACCTCATAGGGGAGGCAATATGATGATAGAAATACTTTCCCTCGAGCCGAGGGAAGAGGAAGAGGTAGAGGAGGTGAAGTGAAATACTTCATCTGTGGAAAAATAGGACATAAACCCTATGAGTGTCCATATAGGAAGAAATATGGTGGTGAAACCACATTGTCGGGCTAAGCTCCATGACGAAAATGTTGAGGTAGAGGATTAGGGTGGAATATCTTTGATGATGCAAAAGGTTCTCTTGAAACTGGAGCGGAGCCAAGAGAACCCATCCCAAAGAAACAATATGTTTAGAAATGCTTGCAAAACCAAAGTAGAGGGTACGTAAATGTCTGAAGTGGATAGTGGTAGTACGTGATAATCTTGTATAAATGGAAATGGTAGAAAAAGTTGAGATGGAGATCATATGATCTAAACCATACAAGTTTCCAGGGCTAAAGGACATCAGTAAATGTCACTAAACAATGTTTATTGAATGGAAAATAGAGTGGATATAAAGATGATATTATGTGTGATGCAATTCCCATAGATGTATGCCATAATCTATTGCGAAGACCATGGAAGTTTGACAAAAAAAATTATTCATGATGGGAGAAAGAACACTTACACCATGGAAAAGAATGGTAGTATACATGTTGTTGCCAATTAAGGATAAAGAGGCAGGAAGTAGATGAGAAACACCAGACTTCATGAGTGGAAGGAACTCTGGCGAAGCTTCAACAAGAACCATACAATTCATTTCCATTAGAAGCTCCAATTGTTTTGAACAACACTAGATAGACATCTATCGAAAGAAATCCAAGAGTTACCGAAGAATTTGTTGATATAGTCGCGGACAATCCACCTTGTTTGTTTCCCACCCATCGAGCAAGTCATCATATCGATATTAATCGATCCAACTTTCCAAACAAAGCGCCTTATAGGCTGACTTGTGAGAATAAAGTAGTTAAGAGACAAGTCCAGACTTAATGGACAAAGGATTGATCTGAGAAATCTTGAGTCCACATGCTACTGCCCAAATAACAGTGATCAGCCCAAGGAAGGACGGTGGATGGAGAATGTGCACAAACCCGCGAAATCAATGTTATCGCATGCGTTCCTATTGGGCGGTTGATTAATAATCTTATGTATTGTTTGAGTGGAGAAAAGTTTCTTTCAAAGATTGATTTGAAAAGTCGCTATCATCATGAGATCAATTGAGAGAAGGTGATGAATAGAAGACAACATCCAAAGATGAAATATAATAGGTTGAATGGTTTGTCACTGCCATTTGGCTATTTGACGCCGAATGCACCCGTACTTTTATGAGGTTGATGAACTAAGTCCTAAGGTATTTCAAATAGAAATTCATCATTGTATATCTCGACGATATACTAATCTTCAATAAGAATGAAGTAGGAGCATTTGAAGCACTTGGTCGCGTTGATGAGGAAGGTTACGCGAAGAGAAATTATTGATCAATGAAGAAATCGCTACTTTCCAGGAGGACATAACCGCTTCTTTGTGTTTTGTTATCTCCTCGCCGAAATGAATTGAAAATGGATCCTAAAAAAAAGCAGATTAAGGATTGGCCATCGCATGTTTTGAAGTCTCAAGCCTGCTGCCTTTGGCTAGATTCCACAGGAAATTCATCCCAAACTTCAGTGGAATTAGCGTTAATCAATGATGGATATGGTGAAGAAAAGACATAAATCTTTCAATCGACTGAGGAAGCCGAGAAGAGCTTCAACCCGTTGAAGAAGAAGATCACTTAGCAACCAATTCTTGTTTTTCCATATCGAAGACATTCCAAAATGCGACGTTGAGTGATTTGTCATTGAGCCGGTACACGAATTATAATAGCCATACAAGCCGCCGAAGAAATGGAGTCACTCATTTGGTCTCAAAGAGTTCGTTCTAGGCCAACGACAATCACCGGCATGCACCGCGGACCTCGACAGGAGAAGTTGAAACCAAACATGCCAAATGGAAGCTTAAACTAATACGCACTCTTACTTTGCATTAAGCATACATTTCTCGAACCGCCAACAAAGTTGCTGACCTTGAGCGTGAATTGATTGAGACCATTCTGATAACGATTGATCTGACGAACCAACTGACAATGATTTATCGATGATGATATCGATAGGAAATCAATTATGTATTTCAAATGCTCCATGAGGGAGAATTCTCTGAAGGAAAATCACGTTAGAGGATTATCGGGGTCACCTTGGTCAGCGACAAAACGCTTCAAAGTTGGAATGGCTTACATTACTGGGTTGGATGAGGACATATGTGAAGAAATTCTTGTGGACGTAAAAGAAATTTGTTAGCACACTAAGGGGAAAAAGGCGCAATCACGCTTGAGTATCAAACTATCCATACCCAAAAGGTCGTGGGATGAAATTATCATGGATTTTATATTGGGGTTGTCGAGAACACTAAGAGGGTTTGACTCGATATTTTTAGTGGTAGACAGATTTTCAAAGATGGCAAACTTCATACCATGCCAGAAACCAGTGATGCAACTCATATTAAGAGTTAATACTTTGGGTTTTGATAACCTCAAATAAATGTACGGGGATGATCTAGATTTGAAAAGAGGCATATGAGTATGGCGAGAACTGAATTTCTGGGACAAAGACCAATGACGAAAGGATCTAGATGGACTATTGTTCGGGAAATCATCTATGTATTCCGGGAATGTTCATGAGGGAGAATTTACCCAAGGAAAATCACAACGGGTATCGTTTCCAACACTTTGTGACAAAACGCTTCAAAGTTGAATGGTTTATACACTTGCTATGGGACAGAGACATATGTGAAGAAATTTCAGGATAGTGCAAAATTTATAGTACATGAAGGTAAGTATGCATCACGTGTTTATATCACCCATTATCCATACCGGAAAGGTGGACGCAGCGGAGTATGGATTTCATATTAGGACTACTAAGGACACAAAGTGGATATGATTCAATCTTTGTAGTGGTAGACGAATTTTCAAAGATGACACATTACATACCATGCCAGAAAACCAATGATACAACTCATTAACTCCATAAGGAAGTCATCATCATGTATTTGCCAGAGGGCTCATTGGTAATCTAGATACTAAGTTCGTAGGACATTTCTAGACAAACTTATGGAAGAAGTTGGGATGAACTAGTCTTTAGCTCAACGCATCGCCCCTAATGGTTGATGGAAATACAGGTAGGTCGTGAAACGATCTTGGAGATTTTAGGAGCTTAGTGACTGAACAACACAATCAATTGGATCACATTTTTCCATAGGCGGAATTCGCCATAATGATTCACTCAATAGAAGCTATCGTATAAAAGTCCATTCCAAATTGTATATGAATGCATTAAGGGGAGTCTCGAATTGAAGATTCAACAAGATGAAATTGTGAGTGCTAGTGCGCATCTAATTTTGCGTAAGGAAATGAAGGAGCTTCATAGCGTAATCCGAGCTTACTGCGAGTTCAAGTCAAGTACGTTGCAGAGAAGATTAATACGTTTAGAACTTCAATTTGAATTTGAGATTTGGTTTTTGTGCATATTAGGAAGGAGAGGTTCCTGAGGGAAACATACAATAAGTTGAAGATGAAGAAATTGGAATAAGTCAAGGAATAAGTCGCCATGCAACACTTGTTTAAGGTCCTAGTTTATATTATAGTGGATAATATTGCAAATTTTGTAGATTATATTGTAGATGGATGAAATGGTATGGTGGCATCTTATACCGTAGATGGACAACATATTAAACATATTAAATTTTGTTGATTATATTGTAGAAGGATTAGATAGTAAACTGACTATTTAACTTGTGTTTTTTGGTTAAGGTAAAATCAATAATGTAAAATAATTAATAAAATTAAAATTCTATGTTCTATTTCTAATTTGTTAAATGTTTTTACTAATAATTTCAAAATTAAAATACTTTTAAAAGTTTATAAATATAACAATTATTGATCCAATAACCACTTAGTAGTTAATTTATTTTCTGATTAATAACGATAGTGTAATACTTAATTCTTCATGCTGGAGAAAGATGAAAATACAGGATGCTCCCTTCATTCTTCATGAATAACAGGATGTTCATGCTACCTTGACTTTTAATGAATAACATGATGTGCATTATTCCGTGGACGTAATCTTCAAGATCAACCACAATGGAAATCTAAAACCTTTTTCAGAAAAACTGTGAACTGTCATTGTATGTTTCGCAGAATAGATCTTTAACATGTACTGCTACAAAAGATCCATTAACAACTAACCTATTAAAAGATGCTTTGCTTAGCACTGGGCTCAGACTATTCATTTCTCATCATTGCATCTTACTGTTATCAGCTTGTCACCACCATTTTCTTTATTTGGCTCAGAATGTTCAAAAGTGTTGCCCAATATATGGACAATATGCTTATCTTGAAAATTGTCAATTCCTTCTCCGATTATGTTGCATTGCTTGTTCCTCTCAGCTGTTTCGGAGTTACCTTTTGTTGTAATTGCAATGGTTCATGAATCCACAGAGCCTTTCGAGCTGCGTCCGTTATTCTTGCCATGCGAATCTTGTTCTCTTGCTTTCTATCATAACCTCGAAAAAAATTGGGTCTTGACAATTTCAGCTCAAGGTGGACTGTATCAAAAGGGAGAAATCCTTGACACACACTATCTTCCCACAGAGAAACGTTGTTATTCTTGCACAAAATCAAAATACCATCACGCTCTTCCGTAATATTTCCAGCAAAGAAGTTGTTAACAAAACGTTCACAGCTTGTCCAGAAGAACCGTCTTGCCCTGGCTAACTGCTCTTCCACATCCAGGTTTATAACGTCAGAAGCATAACTGTCAGATTCAACTTCCTCCATAATCATGTCAGGGCTGTAGACAAACCATTCTATAAAGACGAGCATACCCGGCAACAATGAAGTTGAGAAAACGTCGTTGACAGATGCACATATTTGGAAGAGGCGTGCAACAATATCAAATGTAATTAAAAGAGAATATTTATGCAATAACGGGTAATGGTGTCCAGCTTTCACGCAGAGCGTGTTGTGAAGATGAACAATAAATATCATAATCGAAATTATTTGTAATACGTCCAATTGCGTGGTGCTCATCGAGGTTAGAAATTGTTCAATGCAACCTGCCACTGAAGACCACACTTCATCGAACGTTTCCACACTGGCGATCAAAAACAAACTGATTAACAATAATTTCGGACAAAAATATTATACAAATGCAATTTGAAACGAACAAAACAATTGCATGTATTACCTTGAGAAGTTTGACAAGATAGCGACCAGTCGAACAAACTGAATACAGAATTTTTTCCGAAATTCAATCCCGGGAGTGCTTTTAATGGAGTCGTAATAATGATGATTCTGAATAAAAAGAATGAGTTTATTAATCTCGAAAAATTATTCTACGAACTAATCCAACGCTATCCAAGAATGGATTCAAAATTACTGTCAGTCTGTAGATATGACAGTCTTATATATATTTCCTAATGGAAACTAAAATACAATTCTAACTATTGAAATCAATGATAATTGTCATTTACCATCTGCCGAGGAATATCGACGACCATACTATTTCGAAATAAATTGTAGAGCGACATCAGTTCGTTTTCATTTTCCATAGCCATAAGAGCAACCTAATGAACATACGACAACATAGAAGGTCAGTTCCAAGAAATTACAGGACTGTCATAACAATCGACCAATGACGATGCCATCGGTTGAAATATAATAATGTTCAATAGTCTGTAAAACTTTGTCAGGGAGATCTGGAGACGAATAGACTGCCACAACTATGAAAAAATGAAAGAAGTTGATTGTTCATTGCTTTTGGAAAATACTTGGTAGTGGAGATGCTCCTCGGGTTGGCCTTCCGCGACTTTTGCAAGGCGTTCTGCATAACCCATTATTCTCTCCTTATGTTACCAGCTAATGACACAAAACAAAACTTCTCACAGAGACTGAAATGCCAGATATCTCGACGTAATATGTAAGGGATAGGGAGAACAATACCCGTGTTATTTAGAGAGATGATGACAAGTCTTATAATAAGTATTATATGTCCGTTGTATCGTGTTTTCGTCGTAGGGCTGACGTGTCAAAAGGAATTGTCGATACATTTTAAGTTTTTGAATATTAATGTTTTAGATTAATTATTTGTATTTCAATAATGTTTGATTTACTTATAGTGTAATTCAGAGCGGCCTCGGAACCAGAATCACTAGATGGCACAACCACTCTTATCTTCATTTATTACTTATGTCAAGTGTGTTATGCATCCCCGACTCATCTCTTGGCTTGGCATCCACAACTAGTCTGTTTGTTGGGAAACTTCCCTTGCATTGCCAAGGCTAGAGCCCTCTCCAATCTCATTTGATGGAATCCCTTGAAAATCCAAGGCACAAGTTGGCGCAACCTTCCTTCAAGTTTGTTAGGTTTCAACCTGTGTTAGCTTTTCCAGTTCTTAAGGCCCATAAATTGTGTTCTCTCTGCTATTAGTTAAGTCTCAATTCACAACTTCTTCGCAAGTCGTATGGTACATGTATTAAGCCATATTTGCACAACAGTCTAAAGGATGCAATTTTATTCATATAGAGAAAGCTCTCCAACCTTGGCTCTAATGGGCCTCACACAGATGGAAGTGAGCGTGACGTGTTTCAAAGTCCCTCTTGAGAGGTGTGACATGCTTCCCACTCCAAAGCGTTTCCTCGGAAAGCTCCAACATGCTCAACCCGTTGTGACTACTAATGATGTTTCTATCCCTTCTCTCCTTAACTCACTTCTATGTGTCTGTGGAAGGCTACTCTAACTCCGCTAGTGCCTGTGTTGGATCCCTGCCTTAGCTAATCGTACACTCCCCGCAGGCCAGATAATCGTAGCTATCTTGACTGCCGCTACTAAGGTCAAGAATCATCTCAAACATCAAAATCACCCATTTGTCTTCACAATTGTTCGACTCTCTCATCCTTCAATTTATCTTCATGTCCATCGCGACACATTTTCGCAACAACTTGTTGTTGTGTTGGAGATGTTGTTTAGTCTTTTTTGATGTCCTTCCTGCGACAATGGTTGCTAGCTCGTTGTTGTCTCCATGACAACAAGCCCACATGCCCTTGCGCTAGTTTGGTGTTGGAAGAGGGCAACCAATCGAGCTTCCACTTCCATCCTCATCGAGTTGCGACGCTTCAATTTAACGTATACATCAATAGTGGGACATGGGAACCAATTCAACCTTTTATCTCCTCCATGAGAGGCTCATGTTTCAGATCATAAATCCAATTTCCAACTCCAAGTGTTTCTTCCCTCGATTCAACTTTCTTCTTGGCATGTTTGTACAAAGGTTGGTGTTCCTCTTCTTCGCACACCTGTTTCCAACTTTCTCCACTTTCCTTTCCTTGGCTTCGAGCCTCTTCATTTCTTATTCCTCCCACCTTGATATACTCTATTCATAAAAGTCTATGAACTTTTCTAGTCCTTGGGAAATATTTCCCAATATGTAATCTATATTGTCAACTCGCCACTCTAATTCTTCCAACAATTTTGATTTTTAAGTCCTCTTTTTTCATCTATGTCTCTACTCTATTTGTTGGTGTGTCTCTGCTGTTAGTTGTCCACTAAATCAGTTAAGCATATAAGGAAGACATATTCATTCATCTACTCTTCCTTATCATAGGCAATGGCCATGGATCCTATCCTGACATGATAGCCAAATAGTCAGCGTTCGGAATGGGAATAGCCTTCTCTGTCTGCAAGAATTCTCCTCAATTCTAAAATCTACTCTTATAAACATTCATCTAGTGGAACAACAACAAAAATCATCCTTCTAGCCTAGTCTCCAAGTTTCATAAACATATCCTTCATTGTGACTTCAATCTCTTGTTCTCCCGAGTTGACTTCCTTGAAGGAAGTTTGTGCCTTCTCATAATGCAATCCAATCTTTCACGCAACGTTATCCCTCATGAAGTAATGGGTCGCATTGTTGTCCACCATAGCCAAAGTCATCTTCCCATTGATCTCTACCTGAACATAACTAAGTTTCATCCCGTTGTGGTCTTGAGTGACTATCGATTCTACCCATGTAATAGCACCGAAAACCTGCAACACACTTACACATGGGTTCTCTTCCTGCTCCATGGAATTCACCTTCTATTTCCTCACTAGACAATTTTGAATAATGTTATTTCAATGACATCCAACAAGAATACTTCTTTTCCTTCTTACTGCTTCTTTGAACCATCTTCATTATTCTTATATTCCTTCATCTGCTCCTTATCCTTCTTCTTCTTGACTTGTTTCTTCTCACATTTTCCTTCATCGTTACTTGAATGTGTCTTATTTCAGCACCTCTTAAAGTACACATTAACTTTATTCTACTAAGATTTTTGTTGCAAGGGTTTGCACGTTTTGATGTCGTTCTCACTCTACGCCCATTTTTGAAAACCATTCATGAAGTGGAAAATTATTTCTTCATCTGACATCTCCTTGACGAGCAACATTGGGACCTATAAAGTCCTTGAATGTTTCTACCTTCCGTAATGCCAAGAGCCAACAACTGGTTCCTACATCCAAGATTGAGCTCGATGAACTAAGTTTTCAAAGCTTCTTTCATCTCTGTCCAATTTTTATCTCTTTCTGATCCCAAATTGCAGAAAAGTATTCAACTTGGTTCCTCGATAAAAGTTTGTTCCTACTTGGCACCCCTGCAGTAACAACATTGCACTTTGGTCTCTATAGACCTCCATTCATCTATCTCCAAGTAATCGCCTATATCGAGAGTTAGTAGAAGACCCTGAGGAAGAAGACATTTGATCATGGAAGGATCTACTTATTGAAGATGCCACTTGGGAAAGTGAAGAGGAGATCCAAAAACATGGACAGGAGGAGCTCCATGAATAGGAGTTCATGAATTTTTCACCGCAGAGGAGTATGATGCAGGAGATCATGTTCCAGTACAAAGCAGAGGATGTTTTGGATATGACCGGCGCTATACTTTGAAATAATTTTGAATTTGAAAGGATAAGACATTAATGTAATATATTGAAAGTATGTATTCACATTTATGTTTTATGTTGCAACATAGATCTTGAGCATAGCTCTCATCTACTGGCTGTAGACATATATTGTATTAAATGTAAAGTAATTGTAGCTTTTAATTCCGATTAGATAACTAGAGTGTAGGAGGAAAACCTACCTCAGATGTATTGTAATGGATGATTATTCTCATGATAAGAATTAGAGTGTTGTAGAGAAAGACAATAGGAGAGAAGAGCATAGATTATAGAATTGGTGTGCATAGATAGTTGTTTCTATTGAACCCATGTACAAATGCACTTAGATTAATATAAGGAAGATTTGATCCAATTTCATGGTGTCTTGTGAATTATGTTTACATCTATTGAATGGTATGTTTACGCAATTTCATTTTGTATGCATTTGTTTCAATGTTGTGTGTGTATGTGTATGATTTCATGTTGAATGTATGAAGTCTATGGGAGGAAGAGAATGAGTTTCAATTGTTTCTCGTCTTTGAGAATTCTGCCAAGGAGGCAAAATGAAGGTCACGCAGTGTGGTTGGATGTGTCTGAAGTTTCCACCCTCGAATCTTTAGAGAGATATCGCTTGTTCTCATACCGCCAGCAGAAGCAGTATAAAGTACGTAGCCACGGGTGGGTGTGATAGGGTCTAAGTCTTATACCCTTTCCCCAAGTGAGAGGGTTGAAGGACTTGGCGTCACAAGGAGTGCAATGTAGAAGGTTCCATGCAACCTAGGTTAATATCGAGGCTACTGGAGGCAGAAGAATTCCCTTGGAATTCTTGAGTTTGCTGTGGAAGCCAAGCTCAGAAGGGATAAATACTTTGAGGTATCCGAAGAAGAGAAGAAGGTTGAAGTCACCTCACTGTAGGTTGACTCCTAGAAGACTGAAGCCGATTCCTTGGGTTTCTGTCAAAACTAAACGGATGTGGAATTTCTTTGGAGGGAGGTACCAAAATTCTATGAGTCGCTAGATCTTAGTAGAGCAGCGAGAAGGATAAGGATGATATCCTACCAACACTCACAAACCCAAATAGTATCCATTGATCTCAATAACTGGAGTCGCTATATCTTGAGTTCATATCTCTCACATCTCTCGAATCGGAGTTGTAGCATTTTAGTTGTAAGCACAAATAATTACATTTAATCTTAAGTTATGATATCAAGGTCAAGGACCTGAGAGGAGGAGGTACAAGACCATATTCAGCCCTAGGGATAGATCCCAAATTGGGTTTTGGGTTTGTGATGCGGAAGTTGGGTTTGTTTCACCAACACCCCAAAATCTAATTCACCTAAATACCTTTGCAAGGCTGTGGTCACGTTGGTTGGTCATGTGGGTAAGAGTTAGAGCCCAAAGGCTTGCCTGCAATGTGTGGCTCTGGTGAAGGTAGGGACATGGGGACAAGGTGAAGATTTCAGAAATCAAAGAGCCAGCCTCTGGCTCAAGGGGAGATTAAGAATAATCCTAGACCGGGCGCTACCGAGTTGACAAGCCAACCTGACAACCCAAATTGCATAAGGTATAGTGCGTGGTTGAAGAAAGGACATCAAGTAAATGGTAAGCCAACAATGCAAAGTTGCCGAACCTAAAATAAGAGGCTATAGGGATGAGATTTTATGTGATGTGATTCCTATGGATGTTTTCATGTTTTTTTGGGGAGACCATGGCAATTTGATAAAATGTATTCATGGGAGAAAAAATACTTAATTTAAGAGAAGGAATGTAGGAACACACATGTTGCTCTCCAATGAGGAAAGGAGCCAAAGAAGCTAGTCTGGCATATTTCTGAGTTGGAAGGAACTCTTGAATGAGGTAAAGAGGGAACAAGATTTTGAAATATTGTGTAACTGCAAAAAAAATTCTTATCCCCTTTGCGATTGGTCAAATACCTGAAACGTAATACGAAAAATTGCTTCCCCGTGAAAAATTCATTAAAGTGGCTCTAACTACCCGTAAAGAGAAGCTCACGCCTGAAGAGAAACCTCCGGCTACGCTTAGTATAACAAAGGAAGCTCACCTCCTATTTGTTCGAATTTCACTTAGCTTCCAATGCATCTAGTCTGCATTGAAGGAAGCTTATTACCATTGCCGGTAAGAAGGAAGCAAGAGAGAGGTGTACTGTTTAGAGAGTGATATTCTAGTGTTTGGTTTTATTATTCCTATATTCAATCTATATTAAGAAGTTTTGTTAGGTGTTCTTCCCCCGTTGGCTCTGTGATACTGTACCTGTGATCTTGTTTCTTTAGCATCCTTATTAAGGATGTTGTTATAACTATATTACTTCTATTGAACCGATTTATAATACACAAGAGCTATTAAAGAACTTAATGAGGTCGGTGAGAAGACCGAAGAGCATTGTCGCATTCGGCCTCGCTTTGTCGAGATTCAAAAATTAGGCCTGAATATTTGGAATTTTTTAATGAAACCATTGGGAATTCGTAACCCTTCCTACGATCTTTACAATAAGAATATTTTCAAGGGATAGAACTCCGGAAAGCGGTAATCTAGTTTTTAGTGGTTCAAAACCGAAAACCAAAAGTAAAATGAGGAAACCGTAAAACCAGCGCACTAAAAGTTATGGGTCCATAATTTCGCAGTCCAACAAGGGTCTAAATTAAATCTCGTAAATCAATTATACTTGATACCACCAACGACATCTTTGTGAGTCGGCTTTTCAGATCCAAGAAATTTTATCTTTCTTTTATTTTATAGCCCAAAAGGGATAGGGTTTCAAATTACAGAAAGAATGCTACCACAAGAGGGTAGAAGATGTGCTAGAAGGATCGGATAATTTCAGATCTTGGAAGCATATGTTATAAATGATTATAGATGAGAATGATCTCCTAAAACATGTGACAGTGGGTGTACCGTAAATGAGGGAAGAAGAGCTAAAAAGACCAAGAATAAGAAGAATGAAAAAGAAAGAAAGAGAATTGTATCAGATTCAGCAAATGATCACTTGATCCCTCATATAACCAAAACTATAGACAATAAGGAAAATGTATGAAGAACTCAACAAGTTATATGAAAGAAAAGACATTAGCCAAAATCTGCCTTAAGAAATCAACTTCGTAATATAAAGATGGAAAACCCTAATCTCTCTCTCATCCCATATGAGAGCTCTCTATTGTAGATCTTGTAGCTATTGAGATGTCATTAGTGACAAAGATATTGTAACCACAACCCCAAATGGGTTTCCAACATTTTTGATTCCCTTTGTACAAGGAGTGTGCAAGAAGCAAGTTACCCAAGTTTGATAAGTTATGAAAATTGCACACACCTAAGAATCTAACTCTTTAAACTAAAGGAAGAGATTATTGATCTAAGAGGAAGCTCCACAGCCTTGGGCAAGAACTCAAGAAATCTGTGAAGGAATAATAAAGAAGCTAAATCTGTAAGATTTCCAGATAAGAGGAAAGATGTTTCAAAGACTCAGATGCTACAACTATAAAATGTTGGGAATATTTTCCTATGACTGCCTTAAGGAAAAGTGAAAAAGAAAGCATCAAGCACATGTGAGCAGAGGGAAAAGTAATCCCCCAAATAAATCTTTAGTATAAATTGAGGATTAAGTAATTTAAGTTGAAGATAGTTGATCCTAAGAAAGAAAGGAAATGGTGGAGTCCAAGGAGCCTCCCCACATAAAAACAAAATATAAGTATTCAAGTTTATCTCTTAGTATCTTGCTTGCTTTAATATTTTATCATTACAAGTTAGATTTTTGTGAGAATGTTAATTAACCCTCGCTTTTATTTCAAGTTGTCTATGTAGATTTAAGGAAGGAAGTATCAAAGAAGAGATACAAAAGAAAGAGATAAAAATATTTAACTTAGGTATGATCAATCATGAGAGTGACAAAGGTAAGGTTGTGTTTGGCTATGATAGTAAGGGAAAATTTGGTAATTTCATATCTAGAGTTAAAGAGTTCAAAATAATTATTCATGATTAGGGTTTCAGATATGTACATGGTTGAACAAGTTTTGCTTAAAAAAAGATGTGTAATACTCCGATAGAAATCATGATATAGTTTTTATTTGATCATTTCTTATGGTTACTAACTAATTGGCTACATGACATATCTCAGAAACAATATTGTAAGTAAGCTTACAGGTCTCAAAAGAAAGAAATTATGCCATGAATTGCGTAAGTTGGGATAACACATGAGTAAAGAACTTATGATATGGTGACTACAAGAAGAACCGTATCATTTGGTATTTATATAGAAGCGGATATTCTAAAGATGTGGTAGAAACATAAATGTTCAAAAATGAAGAGAAAGATGGATACTAATATATAGTTGATAAGATGTGAAACTTAGGGTTTCTCCAATAATCACCTTATAGACGCAGGGAGTGTGCTGATCCGCATGAAGTTAGAAAGAAAGCAAATGTTTGAAATCAAGAAAGACAATCTAAGCAGGATATTACAAAAGAGACATTCATAGAGAATGAATGATCAATCCCACATGTATACCTTCATAGAGAAGGAAAAGAGAAGACACCTTCGTAGAGAAGGAAAAAGAGAAGAGACCTATGTATAGAACGAAGTGGCCTCTGTAGAGAAGGAAGAGGCCTTCGTAGAGAAGGGGAATGAGAAAGTTTCCAAGATTGGCCTATGTCCAAGTGTTTAGTTTTGGATACTCTAGGTTCATGCTAGAAAACCCTTGTAGAGAGGACTGTGAGCACCTGGCACCCTTGTAGAGAGGAGTGTGTATGTTTCTCTAAGGGGAAGCGGGCAGATACTCTCCTTTGTCCAAGGATTCAGTAGCCTGGAACACAAATCTTGACCATGTGGAATGGTTAGTTGGCTCTTGAGGTTTGCATCATGATCCTACGTGGATCATGGAAAGGGAGTCTAGTCTTGTCCAGGCTAGCATCTTAGCTTCTCTAGTTCATGTGGGATGACTAGGCGTGAAGAAATGGTAGTAGTCCTCCCCAATGAATGGGTGAGATAGATGACTACAAGAGAAGGGAGAACATAAAAGGAATGGAAAAACTCATAGAATATCTTCTATGTGAAGATAAGATATCTTCCTTGTGAAGATTAGAAAGAGTATCTTATGCGTGAAGATGAAAGAAAGAAAGAGTATCTTCTGCGCAAAGATAAAGAGAACAAAAATTATTTAATATGGATTGATGGAGAACAAGTTAGTGATTATATTGATGCCTCCTTTTAACCAATTGATGGTGTTACCAAGTTGATGATGTTTCCCAGTTGATGATGTTACCCAATTGATGATGTTTCCCAGTTGATGATGTTGTTCAATTGATCATGACATCCAGTAACCTGTCAAAAGATAAAGAATATCCTTCTTGTTAAGAGGGAGTGTTGAAATATTATGTAACTACAAAGAATGTTCTTATCCCCTTTTATGGATTGGTCAAATCCTAAATGTAATATGAAAATTAAGAAGTCAGGCCCCAGGAAAATAAAAGTGGTTCTAACTACCCAGAAAGAGAAGTTGGCCTTGCTAGTTAAGAGACACCTCCTTTCAGTGCTTTCTAGTTTGTATAAATAAAGGAATCCAGTGCCTCATTTGTTCACTCACTTGGCTCACTCATCTAGTGCACAAGTATTGAAGGAAGATGTAGTTACCAGTTGTCGAAAAAAGGAAGAGAGATAGGAGCATTGCTTGGGAGAGGATATTCTCTAGTGTTTGGTTTATTGTTTTGGCATTGGATTGGCTATGGTTCTTTGATTATTTTCTGGTATAGCATCATGGTAGTTTGTCTCTCGCAGAGAGAGATGTATTATGGTACTGTACTTGGTTATTGAATCTATATTAAAGAAGTTTTGCTAGGTTTTCTTCCCCTTAAGGGTTTCCCAAGATAAATGCTTGTGTACTCTATGATCGTGTTTCTTTCAGTAAGATCATTATTATGTTGTTTTTATAACTTTAATAATTACTATTGAACTCAGGATTTATAATAACAACTTAAGAAAGAAACTTAACACAAGAAATGCAGTTTGTTGTAGTGAGGAAGCCAAGGGTTGTCCTTACAAATAATTCTATGGATGAGTTACCTAAAGAAACCCAGGAATTGTTAGATAATTTTTTGACATAGTAGTGGATGTGTTACCACACTCATTTCCACCCATTAGGAGTATCATCCATCAGCCATCACATTGCCAAACAAAGAAGTGTATAGGTTGACACCTCAAGAGAATGAAGAAGTCAAGAATCAATTCCAGGAGTTGTTGGATAAAGGTTTAGTCAGGGAAAGTCTAAGCCTATGCATAGTACCAACTGTGTTGAGTCCAAACAAGGATGGAGGATGGAGAATGTGTACATATTCTAGAGCCATCAAAAAGATCACCATCAAGTATAGATTCCCTTTGCCAAGAATGGATTATTTGATGGATGGCTTAGGTGGAGAAAGCTATTTCTTAAAGATAGACTTGAAGAGTGGATATCATCAGATAAGAATGAGAGAGGGAGATGAATGAAAGACAACATTCAAGACAAATGAAGGTTTGTTTGAATGGATATTCATGCCATTTGGGTTGAAAAATGCCCCAAGAACATTTATGATATTGATGAATGAAGTGTTGAAAGACTTCATAAGTAAATTTGTGATTGTATATTTGGATGATATACTAATCTTCAACAAAACAGAGGAAGAGCATTTAAAACACTTGCCATTAGTGATGAGGAGATTGCAACAAGAAACGTTGTCGATAAACTTGAACAAAAGATCTTTCATGAAGACATTACTCATATACTTGGGTTTTGTGATCTCTTCAAATTAATTGAAGATGGATCCAAATAAGGTGAGAGATATCAAAGAATGGCAATCTCCTAGAAGCATATTTGAAGTGAGAAGCTTTCATGGGTTAGCAAGCTTTTATAGGAAATTTATCAGAAATTCTAGTGGTATATGTACGCCCATACTAGATACTGTGAATAAGAAATAGACATATTTTAATTGGACAGAAGAGGATGAAAAAATCTTCATAGTGTTGAAGGAGAATATCATAGGACAATCAATTATGGTCTTACCAAATTTTGGGAAAACATTTCAGGTAAGATGTGATGCAAGTGGAGTAGCTATTGGAGAAGTCTTGAGTCAAGATAATAAGACAGTTGCTTATTTCAGTTAGAAACTGAATGATACCAAGAAAAAGTGTTCCACATATGACAAAGAGTTTTATGTATTTATTCAAGCGTTGAAGAAGTGGAGACATTATCTAATTCCAAAGGTTTTTTTCTTGTATAGTGATAATCAAGCTTTACAATTTATTACTAGGCAAGAAAAGTTGAATCAGAGGCATGCTAAGTGGGTATAATTCATACAAAAGTTTACTTTTTTCATTAAACATATTTATGGAAGTGCTAACAAAGTTGCATATGCTTTGAGTAGGAGGAGTTTGATTATACAGGAATTCCAAGAGAAGACCTTAGGGTTTAAACACCTTAAGCAGATGTACCAAGAAGACCCATATTTATGGAGGCTTATGAAGCATGTGTGAATCCTTTGTTTGGGTTTAAAATCCAATGAACAAAATATTTAATCCAGAATGGATTATTGTTCAAGGGAAGCCAATTGTGCATACCAAGATGCTCGATGAGAGATAATTTGTTGAATGAAAAATGTAGTGGAGGTCTAGCCGAACATTTCGTCCATGACAAAAAATTTGCACAACTGAACAGTTTGTACCATTGGCCAGGTATGAGGGAAGAGGTGAAAAAATTTGTGAACAAATGCAAAATTTGTTAGTATGTGAAAGGGAGACAGAAGAACACTGGTTTGTATCATCCATTGTCTATTCCAGAAAGGCCTTGGGATGCAATTAGCATGGATTTGGTATTGAGATTACCTAGAAGCCATACGGGAAGTGAATCCATATATGTTGTGGTAGACAAATTTTCCAAGATGGCACATTTCATACCATGTGAGAAAACAGGCAATGCTACACACATAGCCAAAAAAAAATTCAGGGAAGTTGTGATACTACATGGGTTGCCTAGGAGTATAGTCTCAGACAGAGACACAAAGTTTGTAGGACACTTTTGGAGAAATCTATGGAAGAGGTTGGGGAAAAACTTGTCCTTTAGTTAAACATATCACCCTCATACAGATGGACAGGCTAAAGTGGTGAACAAAAGTATGGGAAATTTATTGAGGAGTTTAGTCACTAAGGAGGGTCGTCAATGGGATCAAATTCTGGCACAGGAAGAATTCACATTTAACAGTTCGGTAAACAGGAGTACTGGGAAAATTCCATTCCAAATAGTGTATGGAATACAACCGAGAGGGATTACAGAATTGAGAGATATGAATCAAGATGAGTTCAGGAGCATTAGAGCAGATTATTTTGCTACAGAGATGTAGAGACTCGATGATCGAGTCAGAGAGTAGCTACATGACAGTAATCAAAAGTATAAGAATGGGGTTGATCAGAAAAGGAGAGAATTTCAATTTGAAGTTGGATATGAAGTTTTATCTCATTTGAGAAAGGAAATGTTTCCAAGGGGAACATATAACAAGTTGAAGATGAAGAAAATAGGACCATGTAGGATCCTCAAGAAATTTGCAGCCAATTCTTATGAAATTGAGTTTCCATACAATGTTGGGATATCACTGATATTCAATGTTGCAGACTTGTATCCTTACAGGAAAGAGGATACGGGAGAACTAGATAACCAAGAAGATATTCAGTGGGAAAAATAGATGCCCACATCAAAAAAACCTTAGATGGAGAAAATTTTAGAACAAAGAGTTGGAAAGAAAACCAGGAGGAAGATGCATCCTGAATATTTGATGAAGTGGAAAGATCACCTACTGGAATACATGAGTTGGGTCACTGAACCTGACATTATCAAGAATGGAAAAATAGTGCAGGAGCTCATGGACAGGATTCCATCAATATTTTAGCTAGAGTAGTATGATGCAGGTGCATCTCCATCAAAGCAAAAGACGTTGAGAGAGGAGGAAGAATTCGACACCTCAACGTATAGAAATTTCAAATCATCAATTAACAGAAGCAAAACGAGTGGTTGAGATATTTTGGAAATATCATTTTTGAATACTTTCTTTGTAATATTGGGTCACTGCCTAACAATGGTAGGATGATGTTAATTCTTACACAAATGTAAGGTGTTACAAATGTAGAGTGTGTTAAGCCCTAAATAGTGTCTCATTACCCCTTAATTGGGGCATATTACATTAGTAGTGTTATTTTATTTATGTCATCTTGAGTTGATTAGTTGTAATTGTACCTCCTAGTCTCCTATATATACCAAGGAGACATTTTCATTTGAAATCATCTTGTATTTGGACATTTATGTTGGGTATAAGGAGGTTTCCCCCTCGAAGAGGATTATTACCTGAAATTCTCTCTTTTTCAAGGCATTGAGTTCTTATTCTGAGGTTTTTCTATGCCATATTGATATTTGGTTCTTAACATATGGTATCAGAGATCAAGGTATTGGGGTTTCACTGCTATATCTGAGACACCTTGGCATTTTCGCTATAACTTGTTTTCTACTATGTTTCAGAAGGAACCCTTTGGAGGATATTTAGTAGAGGAATCAAGAATGGAGAAACTCTAACTTTGGGTTGAATACCAACCACTTTCCTAAGATCGATATGAGGAAGTTTTATTGAAAGGACCCAATCACATGGATACTTCAGATGGAGAATTTATTTGATCTATATAATGTGTCACATAGACAAAAGGTATAGATTGCTTCTTTATATTTAGAACCCAATGAATTTGTGTGGTATTGATGGATTTTTTCTCATAAATCACTTGTCAATTGGACAATTTTCATGGAAGAAATGATAGCGCACTATGAGGATACAAGGAGAAATAACTTCTTTAGCCAATTGATAAATCTCAAGCAAAAGGGTTTAGTTACAGAGCACAGTGAGAACTTCCAAAGATTGAATATAAAGGTAACAGATATTCCAAATGATCACTTGATTGATGTATTCATAGGAACTTTAAGGGATAACATTCAACATGAGGTTCCTCTTTGGGAACCCCAATCATTGGAGAATGCATTTAGGGTGGCAAGAAATGTTGAAAGTAAAAATATGGCTATGGCTACTAGAAGGACCACTCCTAACATCTATCTAGAGAATAATGTGCCTTCTTCTAAAACACCTCAATCTAACAGGTTGACACCTTAACAATTGGAGGAAAGAAAAGCAAAAGGTTTATGCTTTAATTGTGACAACAAGTACAGTAAGGGACATAAGTGTGGTGAGACGAAATTATTCTACATATATTGTGAAGAGGAATAAGAACAAGAAAAATAACAAGAACCATCTGAAGATGAAAATGTAGATGTGATTTATTCTGAAGAGTTGACTCCCACAATATCGTGTAATGCATTGGTTGTAATTAGCACTCCTCAAACCCTCAAAATTGAAGGATATATAAAAAAGAAAAGGGTAATAGTCCTAATTGATTTTGGTAGTAATCATAATTTAATTCACTATAAATTAGCCAAATATCTCAATTGCTTTGTATATC
Source organism: Picea sitchensis (assembly GCA_010110895.2). Lineage (NCBI taxonomy): Eukaryota > Viridiplantae > Streptophyta > Pinopsida > Pinales > Pinaceae > Picea > Picea sitchensis. The sequence goes on along the minus strand of SNQJ01S0019440.1, from coordinate 44,554 downwards.
CAGCACCAGAGTTTCAAGTAATGATTGAAGATGGAGGAACTAACAATTTCTCAGGAAAATGTAATAAAATCAATTGTATTATGGGGGAATGTGTAACGAATAGTCCAATGATTGATATACCCATGGGTGGTGCTAATGTCGTACTAGGAGTCCAATGGTTACAATCGTTAGGAACAATGGATTTTAATTTTCAAGAAATTTTCATGAAATTTTCATTGGAAGGAAAAGAAATTGAGTTAAGAGGTATCACAAGGAAATTCAGTAAGGTGATAAGCTCCAATTGCATGACAAAATTATTGAAAAAGGGGCATCAACGTGTAATTTCACAACTATGCTCACTAGATGTTAAAACATCTAAGCCATCTATTTCCCTAGATATCCAAGGGATCATTGATAAACATTCCAAAGTATTTGAAGATATTCCCAAAGGTCTTAGGAGTACTCGAAATCATAATCATGATATTCACCTAATTCTTAGGAGTGTTCCTCCTAACATCAGGCCATACAGATACCCTTATTCCCAGAAGAGTGACATTGAGCACATGGTTGAAGAAATATTAGAGGCTGGCATTATTAGACCTATCCAAAGTTCTTACTGTGCA
>SNQJ01S0019440.1:23675-41946 GCA_010110895.2 Picea sitchensis | reverse complement strand
CACATAACCACATGAAACAAAAACCATATCAACATCGTAGTGAATTTTTTTTGAAGTAAGGGATTGGGCGTTTTTAAGACTACAACCATACAAACAAATGTCCCTCAAGAAAGACAAGAAGGATAATAAATTATCACCAAAGTAGTATGACCCTTATAAGGTGTTGCAAAATATTGGTACTCTGGCATACAAATTGGAGTTGCCTGCATCTTCACGAGTACACCTAGTTTTCCATGTTTCGTGATTAAAGAAGGTTATAGGTGACAAGATCCAAGTTCAAACTATATTTCCAGAACTTGACAAGGAAGGAAAAATTATATTCGATCCTAAATCCATCACTGACACAAGAATTCACCAACTAAGGAACAGATCCATTTCAGAGTATCTCGTTAAATGGAGGAAACTGCCGACTGGAGATTCCACTTGGGAACATGAGTATTTTATACAAAATCATCCAGAGTTACTCAAGCGTTGCGGACAACACTTGTCTCAAGGGGAGGGGAATGCTAAGCCCTAAATAGTGTCTCATTACCCCTTAATTGGGGCATATTACATTAGTAATGTTATTTTATTTATGTTGGATTGAGTCCATTAGTTGTAATTTTACATCCTAGTATCCTATATATACCAAGGAGACATTTTCATTTGGAATAATCTTGTATTTGGACATTTATGTGGGGTATAAGGAGGTTTCCTCCTCGAAGAGGCTTATTACCTGAAATTCTTTCTTTTTCAAGGCATTCAGTACTTATTTTGAGGTTTTTCTATGCTATATTGATATTTGGTTCTTAACAGAGTGTCAGCTCTTCTCTGAGAATAACTCGTATTTATTGTAATAGAACTAAGAAGGTAACCTCTAGAATGACGATGTGATATAATTCAGATAGGATGGAGAAGAGCTCGAGAAGATACTCTGTAGATAGGTTTTATGTATTGTATTGTAAGGGAGAATAGAGTAATACAAGATTAAGTATGAGAGGTTAGATGTAGAAGCTAGACATAGAGAGTCGGAAGACAGTGAAGAACTGTGTTACTTATGTAAATGCTTCATGAATGAATATAATAGACATAAATTGATCCAAGTGCTTGGAAAATTTTCATTTCAGTGCGTATTTGAATGAGTGTTGTGTTCTATGTGTGTTTATTTCATTATAATTATGTATGTTGTTCATAGTTTAGTGTATGGACTTATGAAGTCTTAGTTAAGTTTCAATTGTTTCTCTTCTGAGAGATCGAATGGAAAGAGTGCATATTGTATGCAAGGTGTGCGTTGAAAAATACTAGGTTTGACTCGGGGAAGATCTGGAGGGATAACGAGAACATTAGATAGAGTGGTGCAAGGAGTGCACAAGATCTATAATCGACTAAGTTTCAAAGAGGTCAGGACTTCGAAGCGCAAGGAACAAGTAGCAGGATTTCTTTTGAAGAAATCTCTAAGTTCGAAGTTACGAAATCTGAAGTCCATCTGGACCATAGATCTAGAGGAGGACAAGTTTCAGCATATCATTCATTTCAGAGAAGAATCTATCCGGGAGGAAGGGGTAGCACAACATCAACAGTTGTTGAAGCCCAAAGAGCAGAGTGAATCCTGAATGTCGGGTCAAGAGGAAGTGTGGTGGAATATTAGCTACTTCAGAAGCAAAGCACTTCGGAGTAAAATCTTAGAGAGAAGTGGCTTGAAGAACGAACTTCCGAAGTTTTGATGTGTCAAAATAGATCTAGGTTGTTCATCTCGAAGACACATGTCGGCATATATGATACTTCAGAGTACAGGCACTCATGAGGAAATTTTCAAAGAGAAAGAAATAACTCTCGAAGCCTGAAGAGTCAGAGTTCATCGTGCTCGTTGATTTGCAACGGACACGTGTCGACAGATCTAGAGATCTGGAAGTTGGATACTATAGAAGAATGGTGAGGAGATACTATTGAAAAAAAGTTTCTCGAATTTACATAAGAGAGAGAGAACAAATATGGATCGTTAGATCCAGGAAGGACATGTGGCATATATCCATGTACTCTGGGAGAATAACATTATGGAGGAAATTGAGAGTGGTGAAATCAAAAACTCTCGAAGCCCAAATTACCGAAGTAAATTGTGACCTTCGATCTTAGAAAGACACGCATCAGCAGATCGTGCACTTTGGAGAAGGGATCAGGGAGAAAGAGGAGCATTGACCAGAAGTCATCTGAAGCACCAAAGAGGTAAGAAGCTAAACCCTTAGTCGTTAATTGCATAGAAACATGGTATCATCTTTGTGACTTAGGAGAGAAATCACTTCAGGATAAAACAAGGGGTGAAGTATCGAAGGAAAAAAGTACCAAAGTGTCGAAGTCCAACTGAATTGTCCATTGGAAAGGGTCATGTGGCGCTTGATCTATAACTTCGAGTACAGAGCACTCCGGGAGAAAAAGTATTTGGTGCATTCGAAACTCCCGAACGTCGAAGTCCTGAAGTAAGGAAAGGCATAATCCTAAGCCTACTATTTTCAATTAGGTTCATGTGGAAGACCGTGCAAGGTGTTTAGAAATTCTCGAAAAGACGATTTCACGCTCGAAGTTTAGGACTTTGACCCGTGGGGACAATTGTGAAGGTTCAAGACAAACATGTGAGCTAATTTGGCTCCCAAAGTTGATCGATCCTTGAACGAGAGGTCGTGCATCCCCGAAAGTGTGGGGGTCTAAATCACCTCCTCACTTCACTTTGTGTCAGCCAGTTAACTGAAGACCGAGAAACTAGTTAAATCAGACTAGGTGGCAGTTCACTCCTGTAACTGCCTGAGAGACTAGACTAGGTGGAAGTTTACTACTGTAACTATTGGTGTGTGTCCATATCACTTTACACCACCACTATGGCACATTGTATTCTCCCCCAGTGTGAATTCTCTGAGTAATACATAGTATATTATGTTTCAATTATCATTCATTCATTTGGTTAATGAGAATTATTCCATTATTTCTCTCTTGCTTCTCTTTTCTCATATTTTCTCTGCAAAATGTGTATGTCATTTTCTAGTTCTATATATTCTTTGTAGGTTCAACACATTTACATGGTATAAAATCCAATGGAATGGAAAAGAAAATATACACCAAATTATTTTTGTAGGTACCTAAGATTGAAGAGAGCAGAAAAATGGAATTTATAAAAGAATTCATTATTACACCATACAATGTATTCGCATGGAAGGAGAAGACGATAATTTATCTTCGAGACAGAGGATTATATAGGTTAAACATGAACACAGATAATAAACCCACATCATCCATAGAAAAATCTAAGTATCTATATCAAATGGACGAAGTGTTTGGAACTATTTGCAGTGTCATTTCTCGTGAACTCCAATTTCACATATCCTCCTGTAAAACCCCCATTGAATATTCGACCACCATGGAAGGTATTTTTAGAAAATAGGATGAGATGAGAGGACACCTTCTTGAGGTGAAATTTCTCACTTTGTATCCAAAAACCTTTGACAATATCCAAGATTTCGTTACCAAATATAAGGATTTGTTGTTGCAACTCAAGGCTTGCAGGGTTGATAAATCTGAGGAGAAAAAAATGGTTCTTACCATTCTCTCCAAACTTTGTCTGGAATAATCAATGTTTGTATGTACATTTCATTCAGTTAGGATCTCCTCTAGAGACACCTTGATAATTCCCTCTCTTGAGCCCTTTATCGAGTCGCCGACACAAGAGCAGGAAAAGCTCATCAATCTAGGAAAAATCAAAGGCCCAAAGGTGCATGCACTTACTATGCAATATGGTAGGAGTCATCAATATTATAAATCTAAAGATAAAGACAAAAATAAATCACATGAAAATCGAAAGAAGGAAGGGTACTCAAAACCCTTCAACGATGCCTTCGGATCCAAAGGTGGAAAGGGAATAAAATGGGAGAAATGCACTTACTGCCATAAACGATTCCATCTAGAATATGCATGTATGCAGAAATAGATAGATAAAATGGCCCAAATAATTCAGAAACACAACCTTGGATATCACATCCCCGAGGATGCCGAGAAGAAGAAGTCAGAAGATCTGAATACCAATAAAGACAATTCTAGCCATGCTTTGATTTCCATCAACTCCTCTCTTGATGCTTGGATCATAGATTGAGGTGCATAACACCACACAGAAGCCACAAAATAAGTCTATTCATCATTGGATGCATGCAAAGGTACTCCTATTTTGATGGGAGACAACTCTCCAGTTGAGGTCACCGACAAAGGAAGAATTGAACTCACAAACAAAAGCTTTGAGAATGTGTTATATGTTCCCAAACTTTCCATCAATATTCTCTCCATGTATCAGATGAAAAAATATGGCACTGGAAAGAGAGTCGTATTCACACCTGATGCAGTGGATATCTATGACATGAAATCCAATTCCAGGGTTGCTACTAGTGAGGTAAATCATCACTCTAGACTCTACATATTTTCTGAATTTTATGAACCATATTTTTAATTAATGATTACCCATGCTGATGAAAGAAGTATGGTATGGCACGAAAGGTTCATGGATTTAAATTTCCAATATATGAAATATATTAGAAATAAGGGAATGGTTTATGGTCTACGTGACATCCACTTCTCCAAAGGAATTTGTGAGGGGTGTGTTCTTGGAAAACACCCACAAGAGAAATTCAACAAAGGAAAGACTCATAAGGCTTCATTTCCATTAGATATGATCCATAGTGACCTCATTGGCCCTCTTACACATCCATCCATCAATACAACAAGGTACATTCTCATTTTTTTTTATGATTTCTGACGCTTCACATGGATTTTGTTTCTCGGACAAAAATTAGAGGTATTACAACACCTCAAATATTTCAAAGCCCCTATTGAGACACAGTCAGGAAAGAAAATCAAAGTCCTCGGAATAGATAACAGGGGAGAATATTTCAACCATGGGATACAAAATATTTTTCATGAGGTCGGGATTCATTTGCAACACACAGTTCCTTATACACCGCAACAAAACGGAGTTGCAGAGCAGAAAAATAGATCTCCAAAAGAGATGGCATCTTGCATGCTACATCTAAAGTCACTTCCACAAAGATTATGGGATGAAGCACTTAATTTTGAAAACTACATCCAAAGAATATCTCCACATAGATATGTCAAGGATAAGACCCTCTACAAGGCTTGGAGCGGCCTCAAACTGGAAGTGACCCACTTTTGTATTTTCGGTTCACGTGCAAAGGCCAAGATTCCCTCTAAGAAGAGGAAGGCACTGGATCCACATAGCAAAGAGTTTATATTTGTTGGATACCCCAACGATGTGAATCCACATAGCAAAGAGTTTATATTTGTTGGATACCCTAACGCTGTGTGTGAAGGGATAATGACTCATTGATATTTCCCTGAATTAGCTCATCATTGAGTGAAGTTTCCAATTCAAGGAAAGTGTCTCGCATGTAACTCAAGAACTGCATGTAGACACATTTATTCCACCTGTTTGAGATGATGAGAATGTAGATGTCAACTCTTATTCAGATGAGAATTATGATTCTCAGGATACAGATGATCCAAATAAATATTTAGTACAGCCAGATGCATATTTAGTGCATGCAGATGTAGATGCAAAGCTCGAGAAGAGGCCCAAGTGGGCCAAGACTAGTCTTCAGGATGCATGATATCTTATTGGGGATCTGGCTAATGCTTGGAGGATTTGATCTGATTTTGATGAGACTCTTATTGGACTGAGGAATATTTTATTAGTGCAGTCTTCAGATCCATAGTCCTATGGCGAGGTTGCTAGAAATCCATTTTGGGAATCCTCCATGCAGGAGGAGTACAAATCCCTCCTCAAGAACCAGACTTGGGATATGGTTCCCCTTCCTTCAAGAAGGAAACTTTTCAAGTGTATATGGGTCTACAGGACCAAGAGCACAGTGGATGGACATGTTAGTAGATACAAATCAAGGATAGTTGCCAAAGGATTTCAACAGGTTCATGTTATTGACTATCATGATACCTTCACTTCAGTAGAGAAGATGGATTCCATACATTTGTAACTTTCCATTGAGACATCCAAATGATGGAAATCCCATCAGATGGATGTGAATAATAAATTTATTCACAGATATCTCTCTGAGGAGATCTATATAGAGCATCCCCAAGGATCTATGCAGGATTCATGTTCGGTATGTCGACTAAAGAAATCTCTTTATGGACTTAAGCAGGCTCTGAGGGCATGGTATTTCAAGATGGACTCCTACCTACTCTCATAGAAATTTGTACGTTGTAAGACAGACCTGAATGTTTACATGCTCAAGACGGTTGATTCACTTCTACTCCTAGTTATGTATTTTGATGATTTGGTGAGAATCAATTGCTTGACTTCAGAGATTGTTGTAGTAAATATGGTTCTGCATGAAAAGTTCTTAATTATGGACATGGGTTCAGTACAATTCTTCATTGGAATCGAGATCAGTCAGGATGCATCATGCATAAAATTCTCTCAGGTAAAGTATGCATGAGATATCCTTGAGATATTTCACATGACAGAATGCAAGTCTTCCCCTACTTCATCCCTATCACAGGTTGACAACAAACTGTACATAAAACTAGTGGGGAGCTTGTTGTATCTCACACACTCCAGATGAGACCTCTCCTATGCAGGTGAAACAGTCTCCAGGTTCATGAAAGAGTCACATGAGATACATTGGAGGGATGCAAAGTGTATCCTTCAATGTGTACAGGGCACCATAGCCTTTGGGATTCACTATGTAGAATAATCTGCATTGGACCTCTTCAAGTTTACTGATTTTGACTGGGTTGGTAATAACATTGATCACAATTCCATATCTGGTTACTCACTCAGTCTTGGTTCTGGGATTATCTGTTGGTCAGGTAAGAAGTAGGATTATATTTCTCTATATTCAACTGAGGCAGAGTACATATGGGTAGTTAACATAACCATTGAGGATATGTGGCTACAAAATTTTCTCCTTGAGTTGGGTGTTCATATTGATTGGCCAATCATCATATGGTGTGGCAAACAGAGCACTCTCAAGTTTTGCAAAGATCCAGTTTAGAGTAGAGGATGAAGCACATCGAGATCCACATGCACTACATCTGAGGCTTAGTACACGAGGGTATCATCAACCTACAGTTCTATCCTTCAGCAGAAAAAACTACATACATCTTCACCAAGACGTTTTTTGATCATAATTTCCATTCTATGCGCAGTCGTCTTGGAGTGAAGGACATAGTTTCCTAGCAACTATCAGTTATTATTTTTATATAAATTATACTTTGAGGGGGGGGGGCGTTCACATGAGGTTTTCCCTCTTTCATAGTTTATTTTAGTGTATCTTTTATATTTGGGTACCTAACATGGCCTCATTATTGGGACCCATTCTTTATTTTCACCATAGTGATGTTCAAGGGGGTGTTGGAGATACTTCACACACACCTACAATTTCTCTTTCCAAAGGTTTTTCCTATGTTTATTAATCATTATTCAGTCTCCTATAGGTTAGGGAGAATATTCCTCTAAGAGAATATTCTCTTCAGTTCACACTTCAGTTTGATCAGTTGAGTGGATTCTAGATGCCACATTGGGATCATCACCATGTAACATTGGGATCACCACCAACTAATGTGCTTTGTGCTTGGGCTTATCACCAGAATAGCACATTACTCATGATTCCCAGATCTCCTCTTCACTTCACTACATTTCAGTTAGTTAACTGAAGACGTAGAGACTAGTTAACTTAGAGTAGGTGGTAGTTCACTCCCGTAATTACCTGAGAAACTAAACTAGGTGGAAGTTTACTCTCGTAACTTCCGGTGTGTGTATAGATCACTCTAGACCACCACTATGGTGGATTGTATTCTACCCCAATTTGCATTGTCTATATGTAACCTATGAATAGAACAAAATATCTGGCAATAAATAATCTGTCATTGTTGATGGAGTGAGGAGATTAGTGTTTCTATTAGATTTGTGTCTACATCTTGCTAAGTCGGTGCTCAACTAAGGGGACTGGTGTCTGATGTAGGTTGGTTCATGCAAAACATTACAGCTATAGGTTTATGCATACAGGGATTGTTGAGTTGGTGCTTAGAAGAGGAGATTGGTGTCTCTTGTAGGTTGGTGCCTACAAACATTGTAATAGTAGGTTGGTCCCCACATGATTTTATAAAAGAATTATTTTGTTGTTTTCTCCGATTCTTTTTCCACGTTAAATCTATGTCTATTATGGATTGTATAATTGTATGTTAAACTGTTGTAGTAAGTAAAGTAATAATTGATAAATATTGTAGTAAAATAAAAGTGTCCTTATATTGATCCCCCCCCCCCTCCTTTAGTATAAGTAAGTGTGCCAACAATTGGTATCATAGAAGGTTCCTTCCAAACAATATAACCATTTGAAGGTGAGTTCTTGCAACATACATGGATAAATATGAAGGTTTCTCTACAAACAATCCTCCTATATTTGATAAATCAAATTGCGCATTGTGGAACATAAGAATGAAAATTATTTGAAGGCACTTAGGTATGGCGTCTGGAGTGTAGTTGAGACTGGTTACACAACTACAACAATAGCTCCAACAACAATGTCTAGAGCTTCATGTTTCTCAAGTTTTAAAATTTGTTTCTTTAACATTAACTGAGGTCTGCACTCTCAAGTGAAGAAAAGTTTACCCCTTGATGAAGGTAATACTTCGATTTTTATTTTTATGCAATAATAAAGTCAATATTCCATTCTCACATTTATTGTAATGTTTGGATTCTTTGTTTTGGTGTGAAGGAAATTCAAATATATATTTGGGTAATACACATTTCTTTCGGTTTATTGAACTAGAGCCTAGTAATATATGGGATTTATTATTTTATTATTTTATTGGTAATATCATATATTTGGTTGTGCGATAAGAAAAAATCCTTTGAATAATACTCTCATCAAAATTGTTATCTTATACGTATCTGAAGTTTAGGGATTTTGTATCTCTAGAAAACATGGAGAAAGGTACAAAAGACCCAAAAGAATTTTATAACTTATAATATCAAAATTAAAGGAAAAACAACCTATCCTATCCTCCTCATAGAAGTGATCCTTTCCCTCATTGAGAAGATGACCAGTAATAGGTACTTAGTTTACTACAACAAATAAACAATGTGGATGACAAGAGAGTCCACAAAACATATTCAAACTCTAGCCAAAATAACCAACAACTCAAGCAGGGATGGTATAAAGATGCCAAGTCTTAGCTCAATTATTGGGAATACAGGAAGATGTCATGCACCATAATATGGATAGTCTTAAAAATATTATTACGTTTAAATTTAAGGAGAATATGTAGCGTGACAAAGAATTAGAGGATGAAAAAAAAATTAAGATACTACAAGGAGGTGGTCAACCATAATATAGAAGATCAAAAGTATCTTTCAATTTCGACTACCACAAAGAAGAATATCAACATTTCTAAAATACAAACCAACTCCCATGAGCTACATAGAGAATCTGGGCATTGGAAAATTCCCAAAACACCATGGGACATAATAATTTTTCATCTTTGTGACACTAAGAGGGTTGAATATGAAACTCACTTTCTCCAAGAGTGCATTGTGTATACCCAAATTAGATCAAAATTTAAAAATATATGTCACAATACTAACGTTCCTAACCTCTTGAGTCATCAAAGATATGGATATTTAGGAACACTTCTATTAATTCTCAAAGAAGATCCTAGGAGTGGCCTTAAGTGTGATATTATTTTTACATGGTAGAAAAAATGTCATTTTAGAGAAGTAATTGAAAACCATAAAGACACAATCATGAACATGTTTGTTTGAGGGAAAACCTGACATGTAATCCATGGATATTGACTCCCAATTTAGTTAATCCATTAAATGAGAAACTACATATTGTTGGAATTGTTGATTGCACATGAAAGAATTCTATCCTCATGCCTTCAAGATGGAATATTCTTTATGTTAAGGGTAGATCCTTTGTATCTCTCAAAACACTCTTCATAAAGAGGCTTGAAGGTATATTGCTAACATGGAAATGCTAACATCTTAGGAAAACTAAAATAAAGTAGGTAATGAGTCTCTAGCATATGAAAGGGGAAAAATATGTGTTTATCATAGGTCATAGAGGAAAAAAGGTGACAAGATGGAGGCCCATCACTCTTTAAATAGAGATCATAGACCAATCAAGTGTTAAGAAACATATCAATACAGTTGTTAAGATCGAGAAGAATATGAGTTGTCATATCACTTTATGTCTAGGACATATCGTGATTGTCGGATTACATAAATACAAATGTATACTAATGAGTATTGAATAAAAACACCAAGAAACACACTTTTACCTAAAGACACCCTAAACCAAATTGATCTTAACTAACTCCTAAGCGTCTAATTATACCAACATTTTTTAGGATGTTGAATCCATTTATGCATTCAAAAATACAATTTCAGCAATGAAAAATTGTAATCTAACCAAAATTATATAGACGAACTCTGCTGATGAACCAGATTCTAGTGGTGATTTCCGAAAAAAGTCCAAATCATATAATGTTTAGATGACTTCTTAAATATGTAAAATTCAATTAAATTATGTTAATTTTTTTAGTTATTTTTATATTATATATCTAATTCAGGTTAAACTTTCACATTCATAATTTTACTATTTTAATTTATCAAAAGTGATACACATATTTGAAACAATTTTTTATTCAAAGCTATAAAAGTAAACTTCTCTTAATAAATTATACACCACTTTACAAGCATAAACAATGACATCACCGGGAAAATTAGAGAATCATTGAGACCATTTAGTCTAAAATTAAGAGAAAGGAAAATCTCACCTTTAAAGTGCAAGAACAATTTTTTAAAGAAACTTAGAGGCTAAAAATTACTAACCTCAAAGTTAAAGAATCCCTTTATCCCAATGAGTGAAGGCCATAAACATAGGAATAGGGTATTCACGTAACACACATTTCTTATTTTTTTGGGGGTTTTCATTACAAATTCAATTGGTTTTTAATGGATTGTTTGAATTGCAACTTTTTAATATTAAAATTGTAGTATGGAGTTGTTCCAACGAGAAAGAGGGCCTATGAATCCATCTACCTATGACAGGGCCAATAGAGTTGGAAAGTATTTCAATAGCTTTGGAAATTCTTTCGATTCCCCCTAAATGTACAATTACTCTTACTCTTTACAGCGTAAATACATGAATTTAAATGAAATACATTTGAATTGATGGTGTTCAGATACTTAACCACTGATAGAGGAAATATATCTTTGTAACGAAAGACAACCTAGAAGCTTGTGTCACTTCGATAACTAGAGATAGAATAAATAGAAAACATAATCCAAAGAGATAAGGCCTTAGAAAACCTCCTTCAAGAGATTTTTTAATTATTGAAAAACATCTGAAAAAATCTACTACTAAGAAGAGGGGAATCAAGTTTACCTTGTCAAAATCATGATTTTTCAATGCCAAATATCATCGAGTTATCTACTAGAGAGGGAAGTTTGCTACAGAAGAAGACTGATCAATAACCATATGAGTACTATAAGAGGGAACATTCAAAATTAATTTTGATAGGGCCTCCCATGGGAATCCAAGAAGCGTAAAAAGAAGGGGTGATCTAAAACTGGGGTGACACTCATACCAATCTTGTTTTGGTTTTATGCCACTTAATAAAGGTCAGATTTAAAATTTTGGATCTATTGAACTTGATTGCATCAATGGTGAAAATATGTACTTATGAAGGATTGAATTCATATTGAATATTTACTTGGTGAATGTGTTGTTAGTTGCATAATCCATTATTTAATTCATTTAATGAACATAATTTATGAAATAGAACATGCATAAGAAAAATATGAGACAAGATATCACCAAATTGTTAATGGATTTCACCAGAATTAACATAATTGTGGAGATAAAACATGCATAAGAAAAACAAGGGATCACTGAATTTTTAACAGAGTTCATCAGAGCCTTTTATCTATGTATATGGGCTCATAAAATCCACAAACCGCTTCATTCTCTTCTTAAAAACTACTCTCCTTTACAATGTAAAAAGATAAGTTGCCACCTCAACAACTGGCAGTAGAATTCCCGCAACAGGTGGCACTATCGAAGAGATTCTCTCATACATAATGAAAAGATCTAGGTTATCACATGTACATGGCCATGTCTCTCCTATAAAGAGATTATTTCCTCTGAGAGTACAAGGATATATCTCTCAAAATCATGTGGCAATGTCTCTCCTACAAACAAACGATCTCCTCTGAAAAAGGTTGATCTCCTACAAGCATGTGGAATAAAAACAGACTCTCTCATCAAATCCATAAAGGGACCCCTCAAGGGGTGATCCACAAGGGAATGAAACCCAAAGATTACATAAGGATTTTATATAGTTTTTCTTAACTCCATAACTCAAGGAAACAAGATCCACAATTTTAGTATCTATTAACCACTCAAGGAAAAAAATGAGAAATCATCTCAACCAAATCATGAGACCCTTAACTTCATCCTTGATACTAGCAAACCACTTGTAATAAAGTGAGGAAGAGTGCAAACCAAATCATGAGACCCTTAACTTCCCCCTTGATACTAGGACACCAATTTCCCATTAAAATTAATAAACTAATTTGTGAGTTGGATTCTATCACAAAACTGATTTCCCATATTTACAATTAAATGAATAATACATGAGATTCTCAAACTCACTTCAAGAATTAATCATTTTTCAGATGTGCATGACTAATACATGAGTTTCTCGTACTCATTTGAAGTATTAATCGTTTTTACAATTTAATTAAATCATTCATAAGTATTAATTATTTATTTTGAACTTTTTCACCTATCATCAATGTGAAAATTAGGAATTTTGCATGTGGATATCCTCTTGGATCAAAACTCCACCAAAAAAACACTTTTGGTCCTCCAAATGTATGGAGAGAAGAATTCAATGTTCACAACCAGCTCCTAATAAGAGTCTTACACTCTATGATGCAATTTCCTACTCCTTGATCTGCATAACAAATGTTTCTGAAAGAATACACCCTTATTCTCCTTCATCTTTGTACTTTAGAATGAGGATGTCGATGCCAGCACTTTCACCAATGGAATTTTGAAGTTGATTCCTTGATAGTGACAGAATTGTACAAAAGTTTGTAGCCAATATTAGGAAGCACAAGGGGAATTTGAGAAAGTATTGTCATAGGTATGGATGAGGCATGCTATAAGGAATAACTGAAAGTATGTGTTATCTTGGTGAAATCTTGTGATAAATAAGAGGCAGTAAGTTTGTGGTAGGTACATGTCTCGGGTGCACAACAAGGGTTGCGAAATTTTTTGTAACACACAAGTCTTGGTTGGGCGAATCTATGTATGAGTGTCTTGATGAGGTGAGACAAGTTGTTTGGATCTACACGAGTTGTAAACCAAGCCAATAGTGCTCAAATTGTAATTTCTTCATAGTAATAAGAATTAGTTGGGTGATCAGAACAAATTGTGTCGCTCCCATTATATTTGTGTGTGTCTCTTGCTTGTTTCAAAATTGTTCTCTTTGTTTAAAATGTTCATGGATGTATGCTTAAATGACCAAGTGTTAAATATTTAACAAGACTCTCTGATTATACAAATGAATTGCAGAGTAGCAGTGTGACTACCTCATAGCCTAGAACGAAGTATGGGTATGCTCTAGGTGAAGAGACATAGTCCGGATGAAGTATCCTTGGTGTTTCCAATAATCCAAGCGAACCATTGCAGTGTCTCGTGTCCTAAATAAATGTACAATCGCAAGATTGGAGCAAGTCCCATGGAATCATGACACATAACACATTGTTCAAAATAACACTCCATAATAATGTTATAATAACTTCATTCTCTTCACTTTGGGTGGAAATGTCTCCTCACTGTGTTAAGAATATACACTCCCTATAATGCATAACTGAAACTATGTGTTATCTTGGTGAAGTCTTGAGACCAAGAGGAGGTAGTAATTTTGTGGTAGGCACACACCACGTGCGCACTCTAGGGGTTGCAATTTTTTTTTATAAGGATAAGTGTATTGATGAGGTGAGGAAATTTGTGCGGCTCTACCCAAGTTGTAAATCGAGCTAGTAGTGCTCACATAGTAAGTTTTTCATAATAATAATACTTAGTTGGGTGTTCAGAACAAATTGTGTCACTCCAATCATATTTGTGTGTTTCTCTTGCTTGTTTTAGAATTGTTCTCTTTGTTTCAAATGTTCATGGATGTATTCTTAAATGACCATTGTTAAACATTTAACAAGACTCTCTGATTATAAAAGTAAGTTGCAAAGTGTAGAAGTGCGACTAGCCCGTAGCCTAGAACGAAGTATGGTTATACTCTAGGTAAAGAGGCATAGTCTGGATGAAGTATCCTTGGTGTTTCCAAGTATCCAAGCGAGAACTATCGTGGTTTGGTATTCCCTAAGGAAATGTACAATCACAATATTGGAAAAATTCCCATGGACTCATGACACACAACACATTGCTCAAAATATACACTCCATAATAATGTTATAATAACATCATTATATTTACTTTTCATACTAAAAAATAAGACAAAGATGCTCTGTCGAGAGAAAGAAATGTGATTGATGATGCCTTGTGGAGGTATCGTGGAAAGACTCAAGAATGAAATATGTGAAATGATAGATGCATTTTTGAGGCAACTTTCCAAAACAGTGACAAGGGGTAGGACCTTGTCCAAAACCAAGAGTGTAATATCCTCTCATCTCAGAGGAGGTCATCAAGTGACTAGCCTTGCCAACAATGTCACACTCACAACCCTACACCATCGAATGGCTCCACCAAGGAAGTGATATTATCATCAACCAACTATGCCACCTATCGTACGACATCAAACCATTCAAATATGAGGTATTGTGCGATGTTGCTCCCCTTCATGTTTTTTTTTTCTTTTAGGCCAACTTGATTTATGGAAATGTCATGATGTATATGATTCTAGGCCTCGCAATGTTATTATTACTTTGGTCAAGAAATTGTATACGATACCTGAGGTAGTCCCACCTATTGTTATTTCCTTGATCTCTTCCAATAAATGTAGGAAGGTCATCACTCAGACTAGTACATTTGTCTTGTTCCTAATTTTCTCTTAGATTGAGTGAAATATCGGAATAACATCCATGGCCTCCATGGTCGACCTCTCCATACAACATAAGTAAGTGGATAGGGTCATGGAAGAATATAAATACATCTTCTCATCACTTACTGGAGTACCTATGCATTGTCAGGTCAAGCATTTCATGGATATGACCCCTGACACACAACTACCTATTGGGCCAGTCTATCGCCACTCTCTGTTAGAAAATAAGGAGTTCAAGTGTCAGATCCAAGAATTGCTCCAAAAGAGGCATATCCGACCCAACTCATCACCTTATGGAAGCTCGATCATGTTGGTGCAAAAGAAATATGAGACCTAGCGACTCTGCATTGATTATTGGGCCCTACATAAAATTACTGTCAGGAACTAGTACCCAATTCCTTGAATCGACGATCTTGTTGATCAATTCAAGGGGGAAAAATACTTCATTAAGATTGATCTGAATTTTGGCTACCATCAGGTCTCAATAAATTAGACATATGCATGGAAGGATTCCTTCAACTCAAAATAAGGTCTTTTTTAATGGTTGGCCATGCCCTTTGGTTTGAAAAATGCCCCAACAACTTTCATGAGGATGATGGATGATATCCTGTGATATTTCACCAATTATGTTTTAGTGGTGTATCTCGATGACATCCTCATCTACAACAATACTTGGGAGGAACACTTGCATCATATTCAGTAGGTTATGCACACTCTTTGACAACAAAATCTATATTTCGATTTGGAAAATAGTTCCTTCGTCATGGACAAGGTTCAGTACTTAGGATACATTGTTGATGATCATGTTGTGAATGTGGATCTAGCCAATATCCAAGTCATCCATGATTGGCCAACCCCAACCACACTCACTGAGATTGGGATCTTCTTATGCCTTGCCAATTTCTATCGCAGGTTTGTATTGGGATTCTCCCATATTGCATGGGCCCTCAGCCAAGTTACCAGGGGTGATGGTAAGGAAAATTTTGTGTGGGGCCTGTCCCAACAACAAGAGTTTGATGATTTAAAGAAACACTTGTGCTCAACCCTATTGATTTCATTACTTAACCTGCAACAACCCTTTGAGATCGAAACATATGCTTCAGACTATGTTGTGGGAATAGTTCTCATTCAATAGGAAAACCTTGTTCCCTATCATAGTTAGACACTATCAGATGTCATTCATAAGTACCCTACTTATGATAAATAAATGTACTCCATTGTGAAAGCCTACCTGAAATGTACTCCATTGTGCAAGCCTACCTGAAATGTACTCCATTGTGCAAGCCTTCTGCAAATGGCTCATCTTGATAGTTTCTCAATTTGGAAGTTTTTTCCTAGTTTTCGGGTCCTGAACTTACATGGTAGTTTTAAGGACCTAAACAACATTTTTAGGGCTCTCCATAGTAAAAATGTAGAAAAATTCATAGTCATCTGTGATTGGCCAGCCCCAACCACACTCACTGAGCTCCATAGCTTCTCAGGGCTTTCCAATTTCTATCATAGGTTTGTTTTGGGATTCTCCCATATTACATGGGCCCTCAACCAAGTAACTAGGGGCGGTGGTAAGGAAAATTTGGTGTGGATCCTATCCGAACAAAAAGAGTTCAACTATCTAAAGTAGCGCTTGTGCTCATCCCTAGTTCTTTCATTACTTGACCTGAAACAACCATTTGAGATCGAAACAAATGCTTTAGACTATGTTGTGGGTGCATTTATCACTCAACATGACCATCTTGTTCCCTATCATAGTGAGACACTATCATATGTCATTCGTAAGTACCATACTTATGTAGAATAAATGTACTCCGTTGTGCAAGAATTCTTCCAGTGGAGGAATTACATTATAGGGAAGGAGACAATCATCCACATTCATCATAAGTCGGTGCAATTCTTACAGACACAAGGAAAATTTCAGAATCACCGCCATCAAAAGTGGTCCACATACTTGCAGCAGTTCCACCACAACATTAAGTATACGACAAGAATTACCAACCAGGTTGTTGATTTCCTCAACCGACCTCAAGTCGTGAGACTGACCATGGTGCTAGACTCTTGTGGCCAAGAGGACCTCCGTATGGCCACAAATCTATTAGAAAGATCCTAACATTTCCACCACCTACTAGATGTTGGGTGCAAACAAAATTGTCACTAATTTGCATCTTCAAGACAGATTGTTGTTCCATATGGTCCATCTCTACATTCCATTGAGCGAGCGAGAAAAGATGATTTGGGATACCACAAACCATTATCTTAGATCGGGACAATCGGTTCATCAACACATTCTGGTCGAGCCTTTGGTCATTGTTGGAAACCAAGCTCACCAATTCCATTTCCTTCCACCCCTAGATGGATGGCCACACCGAGGTCGTCAACCAAATGATCGTGAATATCCTATGCATGTACAATTCCAAGCACACCCACACATGGAATGAGATTCTTCCCTATGTTCATCATAGATACAAAAACAAAGGGGTGCATCAGTTTATTTTGGCATGCGGGTCTCTGAAGGTGCACGACACACCCAAAGGACGCGAAGGTTCACAAAGGTAATGGGTGGAGTTGATATAAGAACACAAGGGTTCACAACCAAGAAAGAAACAAGAAGGCTTGGGAGCCAAGAGTCAAGTGACCAAATAAAGTATTCTAAGGAAAGGCACAACATAACACATGGTCTCTAAGACATGGAAGACAAGTAGCCAATATCGGGAAGCACAAGGTGAATTTGGGAAACTATTCTCATAGGTATGGGTGAGGCATGCTATAAGGAATAACTGAAAGTATGTGTTATGTTGGTGAAGTTTTGCAATAAATAAGAGGCATTAAGTTTGTGGTAGGTACACGTCTTGGGTGCACAACAGGGGTTGTGAAATTTGTTGTAACGGACAAGTCTTGGTTGGACGAATCTATTTATGAGTGTCTTGATGAGGTGATACAAGTTGTTTGGCTCTACCCAATTTGTAAACTGAGCCAATAGTGCTCACATTGTAATTTCTTCAAAATAATAAGAATTAGTTGGGTGATCAGCAGAAATTGTGTTTCTCCCAATATATTTGTGTGTGTCTCTTGCTTGTTTCAAAATTGTTCTCCTTGTTTCAAATTTTCATGGATGTATTCTTAAATGAACAAGTGTTAAACGTTTAACAAGACTCTTTGA
>SNQJ01S0019439.1:404358-420256 GCA_010110895.2 Picea sitchensis | reverse complement strand
ACCACCTGTGAAGCAATTTGGCTAAGGAGGATACTTGAAGATGTTGGAGAAAAACAAAAAGTACCAACAATCATCCAATGTGACAACCAAAGTTCCATCAAACTGGAAAACAACCCAGTGTATCATGCTAGTTCAAAGCATATTGAGACACACTATCATTTTGTAAGAGAAAAAATACAGTCAAATGAAATTGATGTATTGCATTGCAACACAAATGATAATGCTGCAGATATATTTACAAAGCCTCTTGGGAAGGCTAAGTTTGTAATATGTAGAGATAAGATAGGTGTTGTAAAGGTTGTTTAATTAAGGGGGAGTGTTAGAAATTAATTAAACAACCAATCCAGTAGTTGATAGAGATAATCTTGCAATAAATGCATTGACTACACCGACTTCGGTAAACTCTTGAAAGAATCAGAAGTGTCTAGAAGAAGCAATTCCATCCATTGATCTTGAAACTAATCAATGGTGGAGCTCATCTCGCCATTGTATAAATACTCATGCCTCTAATGCAATAGACAAGTTGTTTTGTATGTTCTTCATGTCTCTTTGTGTGTGTGAGTTCTCTAATTACAATGTGTGTTGGTTCGAAGGAAGAAGAATCCCTCTCTCCTTAACTGAAGAATTGGTAATTTTTCTCTCTAGATTCTGAAGGTCTTTTGCATGAACTCTTGACATCTTGGAGCCCTCATCTCAAATATATTTCTTCCTCTCTTATAAACTCAATCATCCTGATCGAACTGGAAGCTTTGGATTTCTCTTCTTCCTTCCAAGTAATCAACCTTTACGGGCCCTATATTGACAAAAAAACCATTTTGGGAAGGTTTTTCTTTGTTTGGTTCCTTATCTAGTGGAAATGTGATCCTCAATGAAGATCTTAAATTAACATTGTCCCTACGAGAAGTATGGGGTTCATACCCAAGCATAGACCCTCTAGAAGGTTTCTTCATGCTTACATTTGGTAGATATAAAACCCATAAAGATACTTCCAACATGGAGAAATGGCGGGAAAGTTGATGAAGAGATATCCAAATGTCTTGACAACTTTATGATATTTGAATCCTTGATTGAATGCCCCTAGTCCTTTAAATTGTGGGTGGAATTGGGGGTTAACTCAAATCATTTTCCCATCTTTTTGAAAATGGAGACTAAAGAGCATAAGCCCCCAGCTCCTTTGAAATTCAATCATATTTGGCTACATGAAGAAGACTACAGAAACTTGATAAACTCTTTCTTGATCTACCTCCATGATGACATGGGCTCTTCAGTTATGAAAAAATTCCATGAAAATATTTAGAGAGTTAAGGAAGTTTTGAAAAATTGGGTGGTGAAATTTAATGAGCACTCCCAAGCTACCCTTAAGGAGACTAAGCTAAATATTAAAACCCTTTACAAAGCCACTGCTTCCGAAATTTTATCTGATGAGGAGGATTCTTCCCTAAATAAGTTGATGAACCAAAGGCATGATCTCTTGGCTAAGGAATAATTTATTTGGAGGCTAAAAAGCAGAGTTATTTGTCTTGGAGTAGGTGACAATAATACAAAAAAATTTCATAAATTTGCCAATTTTCAGAAAAAAATTAAATACCATTTGGGAGGTGGACAAATAGGATGGTGGAGTGGCTAAATCCTTTGAGAAGGAGGTGGAAGTGGCCAGAATAAATTTCAACACGTTATTCAAGTAGATTGTTGGATGCCCATTCCTTGAGATGTTAGAAATCTTCAGATCGTTCCCGAAGGTTTTCAAAGAAGAAATGAATGATGCATTACAATCCAATATCTCAGTCAGTGAGCTAGAGATGGCCCTTTTTACCATGAAGAAAGAAAAAATACATGGTCCGAATGGTATGTCGATTGAGTTCTATATTGGGTTTTCTGAGCTCATAAAAGATGATCTTTTAAAAATGGTTCAAGAATCTAAATGCAGCGGGAATATTTTGGGTGCTTTGAAGTCCACATTTTTTTCCCTTATTCCCAAAAAGAAGGAAGCAATCTATTTTGAATACTACCATCCTATTTTTTATTGAAACGTTGTGTATAAGGTGATATCCAAAATCATAGCAGATAAACTTAATCCTCTCCTGAGTGAAATCATCTCGGAGGAACAATTTGGCTTCCTCTTCAAGCATAAAATTCACGATGCATTGGCCCTTCACCAAGACGTGATGCATTCTATCATATCATCCAAAATCCCCTCAGTTTTGTTGAATTTAGATCTATTGAAAGATTATGACAAAGTGATTTGGACCTGTCTTCACTTTGTTTTGGTACAAATCAGGATGAACCTTCCCTCCATTAATTGGATCTTGGGATGTGTTCAATCAACCTCCTTTGTAGTCCTCATCAATGGATCCCCTTATAATTTCTTTGGAGCTTTGAGGGGATTAGAAAAGGGTTCCCCTTTCCCATTTTCTCTTTCTCCAGGTGGCAGAAGGCATCAATAAACTTATATCAAACATGAAAGAAGTCATGGCGAGATGAAATGCCTCAAATTCTCGTCGTATGAATTCCCTTCTCATCTGAGTTTTGTTGATCATGTACTCTTATTTGGTGCAGGTTCTCTTTAGGAATTTCAATGCATCCGACAAATATTGGACCCTTTTTGGAGGCCTATAGGGATGGAAATCAATTGGGCGAAGTCATGTATACACTTTTCATTCCCTTGGGAAGAGTTGGTGTCACTTCTATAAAGTGCTCTCCCATTCCCATGGAAAATATTAGAAGAAGGATTTGAATACATGGGGTTTAATTTTAAGATGAATGCATATGGATTCGAGGAATGGTTGTGGCTATTCAAGAAGCTTGAATCCTGTATCTCTGTTTGGTTGCATAGTTAGTTTTCAATAGATGGAGGGATGGTACTTCTGAAATCAGTTCTGCAAATCATCCTTGTCTTCTAGACATCCATTGCCAAGGTGTCGAAGGGCATTTTATTAGGAAAATTTGTTTTCATTTCCTATGGTATGGAAGTCGAGAACGGGATGGTATTCCACTAGTGAAATGGTCTACCATTGCCCAACTTAAATGTTGTCGAGGTTAGGGAATAAAAAACCCTTGGGAAGAGTGATGAAATCCAAATATTTGGGCAGTCTCTCTTTTGAAGAATGGTTCTGCACTCCTAGGAAGTCTTCTAAAAAAATTTGATCATTTGGAAAACTCTAGTATATGCTTTCTCAGTTGTTGGAAAATGAAACGGTGTGGAGGACTGGGAATGGTAATTATATCAGAATAGGAGAGGATCCTTAAGTTGGAACGGATGAATAATTTTGACTTTTTGAGGATCTTATGCCTCTCCTTCATAACCAAGATATCTATTCTCTATGGGATTCCAGAGCAGGATCATTCTCGTATTGGTAGACGGGGGTGGAAGTTAGAGGATAAACTAGGGTTGATCGGTGACCATGGAGAGGAATGGCACAACTACATTGGTAAGTTATGCTCCAATCATATAAATTTAGTCAAATCACTGGCATGGTCAAAGAATTCCTTGATAGGTGAGTTCACCGTAAAACTTGGTTACAAAGTGTAAATGGAAGCAGAGTTCAATGGGACTTCATTGTGGTGGTAGGAATGATTTTGGAAGCTTTACGGTCCTTTGAAGTCTAAATTTTCATGTCGCTTTCTCTTATAAATAAGTTTCTAAAATGGGATAACGAGCTCAGGAGAGGATGGATTGGGCCCAATAGGTGTGCTCTATGTAGAAAAGAAGAGGGAACAATTTCTCACATTTACATATCTTGTCCATTCACAATTGAGGTTTGGGGCCTCATTTCCAAAAACTTTAATTCTAAATCGAATTGGAATCAGGACGATTTGGATCTCTATGTTCAGGAGTGGTTCATGGATGCAGTAGTAGCTAGTTTCGAATCACTCCATGTCATTTTGTATACTGCATTTGATGGGCTTGCAACATTAGTGTCTTTCAGGACACACAAATCCCAACAAAAGTTGTTGTTGGTCTGATCGAAATATTAGCAAAGAAATTTAAATGTTATCCCAAATGCAAGAAAACTTTGAGTGGATATTACTGTTAAGGAAAATACCTAATTACATCCTTAATTAGTTAGTTAGTTAGTTTACCATTACAGGAGTTGGTAACTATGTAATGTCTTTCAACCATATTGTGTAACTATACATATTTATATTAATAAAATACACATCAATAGTGTAGTGTGTTGCATTAATTTTGTCTCTGCTTAATCTTTTCATGATATCAGAGTGGGTCTGGACCTCACTCCATCACTGGAGAGCCCATGACCTAGGGATATGGAAGTCTCTCCATTTGAGAGAAGAGGAATCAAAGTCGCTCCATTCAAGAGAGGAATCGATCTTGAAACTGATGTTATATAACAAAGGAAGAGTAGCAGTCAGTGATAAAGAGAAATCATTGTTAATGCAAAAGATATGAAGCTAGTAAATTCCTGAATTAAAAAAATCGGTTGGAATTCTGTGCAGGCGAAGTATGTGGGTTTCACGCACTAAGGAAAATGTGCAAAGAGAGCCAAAGTCGATTGTTTGTTGAATTTTGCAAGGAATGTTATGGAGCCGACAACCGTGTTAAATAATATGTAACCTCAACAGCCTAACTGTACACTGCTAGCTGTCCTGGCCAACTATACTATCATTTATTGATGTTCTTGATTTGCTTGAGCCTATTTAGCTCATCTCTTTTCCCTTTTCTCAAATACTCTTTTCCTCATATACCTAATATATTGAATACTATTTTTTGTTCTGCTCCTTCTCTGTATTCTCTGCTTCTCAATTTATCATGGTATCAAAGCATTAGACGTAAGCCTCTTCACACAGTCTGGAGAGTAGCACGATCCTAAGAAGCGCACAACTTAAACTGTCAATGAGAGAACGAGACACATTTTCTTCACAAAGCTTGGAGAGCATTCCATCAGTCAGCTCAAAAGATCGTTGCAGACAGAAAGTGGGAGGAAGCAAAAACTACAAAAGGCAGAAACAATAAAGAATCATGAACATTTAAAGATTCGTGAAAGATTCATGAAGAAGAGTTGAAAAAGGCATAAACAATTAAAGATACGTGAGTTCTTTAAATAATTCATGAAATTCTTTCCAATTCGTGAAAGATTCATGAATTTCCTTCTTTAGGAGAAACTCTTTGCAGAGGCAGCAAAAAACACACTAAAGAAAAAGGACAAGCAGTCGCAGCCATAAGATCGGTCCTGCTAATAGATATGAGGCATTAATCGAGTTCAGAAAGGATGAGGAGCGTTCATTTTAAGTTTTCGGCATTTCGCGGACCGGGAAACATAAGAGGGAGAGTCTTTTGACTCCCAGAGACGTGAAACTATGAAAACGCGTCAACCATTGGATCTGGAGCGCAGTGGCATGAGAGTCGTTGGATCAAGGATACATGCATGGGGTTTAGTCCCTGGGAGACGCACAAAAGATTTGATCTGAGCCATCGGATGTTGTACTAGTAGCCGCAATCTGTTGGACCAGGTGAAGCTACACGGAAGATAACGGTGGGACCATTCAGAGTCTCAAAGCACGAGAGGAAGGATATGAGTCGTCATATCTCGCATAAAGGATCAATAGCCATTGGATCTGGAAAGAGGAGAATGAGGTTTAACCCTCGTAGAAGCAAAGGAGAGGACTCGACAAAATCTCGAAATCATCGTGACCGTCCACAGGAGGACACGTGGCAAGCGGTCAAGGTTTCGGGGAAAGACCCAAAAGATTTCGAACCGTCGATCACAGGAAGATCTGGACCGTTGGTCCACATCACAATTTTGGGTATCGTGAGTTGGAAGGACAGAGGTCCTTGTCTCCCAAAACCCTGAATCATGAAATAGCGAAATAGCGAGGCCAGACGTGGACCATAGATCTCAGGGGTTATTGTGAGTCGTTGATCGAACGCCAAGACATTTCATCATTTTGGAAACTGGGGATTCGAAAGATAAAGGAACGAGACGCTTGCATCACGATTCCCCGAATCACGAAACCCCAAAAGAACCAGGATCGTTAGATCGAGGAAGGCTCAGAACCGTCGATCTCGTAGTAGATACGATTTCAAACTTTCGACAACTGGGAGTTGGAGGGACAAGGAGTTAACCCCTCCACATCGCCAAATCATGAAAGTCGATAGCACTTTGGCGTTAAGTGAGTTGACAAAGAGTGGTGGTCACATGGATGGAGGCTAAGGGAGGAGCCAAAGCCCATTAAGCCCTTTTCAACATTTTGAGACCAGGGAGTTCGAAGGACTTAGAATCGTTGTAGTCGGAATCGCGAAATCGCGAACTATGAAATCCCAAAAGGATCTGGACCGTCAGATCATAGGAGGATCTGGACCATCCATGCAAGTGCCATCATGATTTCAGCTACCGAGAAATCAGAGGCGAGAGTCTCGTGAACTCGCGATACGCGAAATTCTGAAATAATCTAAGTCGTTGATCAAGTATAGATCTGGACCGTTAGATCTCTGATCGTGGAGGATCGTAGATTGTTGATCACGATATTCCAAAGAAACTGTAGCCATTGATCTCAAATCAACGAGGATCGTTGATCCTTGAAGCAATACCGCATTTTAGCTATTCGAAGGAACTGTTACCTTCAACGTCAAAAACGCGAAGTCTCGAAACGTGAAAGCCCGTAGCACCTAGTTTTTTCTCCCACGGTCATATGAGAAGCTAAAATTTCTTTGGCTCTCCAGTAAACTCAGAAATCCCTATTCCACCATCAGAGGAGTTACAGTTGCTGTAGTGTTACAGTTGCTAAAGAACAGAACTCAGAGCTCTGAATCAACAGATCTTGCGCTCGGATAATCAGATCCAGCCAGATCGAAGTCAAACAAGTGGTTTACACCGCGTTTTTCAGTCCGAAGTCACTGCAAGATATTTGAAGGCCTGGTTTTACGCGCAGGAAATAGGTAAATACGAAATTTTCTAACAATTTTTTATGTTTTGTCAAATTCTTTAAAGATGGCCACGTCTAGCAATTTAGGACCAACTCAAGGTCCGATTCTTCTTGGAAAGAATTATGAGTTTTGGTCTCTTCGAATGAGATCCTTCTTGCAAGCACAAGAGTGTTGGGATCCAGTGGATCTTCGATATGTGGAACCAGATATAGCAGACCTTGCCACCGTGACAAACCAACAGAGAACTGCTTAGGCAACACAAAGGATCATAGAGAATAAAGCCAAATTCAGGATTCAAAATTCAGTGGATGACTCGATTTTCTCAAAAATCACAGGTGTTGTTACTTCAAAACAGGCCTGGGACACCCTTAAATCAGCCTACCAGTCAAATTTCAAACCTTGAGGACACAATTCGAGACTTTAAGAATGACAGAGTCTGAAAATGTGGATCAGTTTATGACCAGAGTCATGGGAATCGTAAACCAGATCAGGTTGATTGGTGAAGCCATCCCTGATCAATGCATTGTTGAGAAAGTCCTCAGAAGTCTACCAAATAAATTCGAAATGGTCGTTACAGCAATCCTTGAATCCAAGGATCTGTCACGTTTTTCAACAGATGAACTAATTGGTTCCCTGTCGACACACGAGACCAAACTGCATCTCACAGATGAGTCAATCTCCAATGCCTTCAAAACTCAATTCTCTTTCAGCAGAGGGAGAGGCAGAGGGAGAAGCAAAGGTCACCAAGGAAGAGGGAGCAATCCAAGTAACCCTCACTCCAGTGGAGAACACACACAATAGATCCCGAATCAAAATTTCCAAGGTCACAAACAACAGAATCAGAATCAGAGTTTCCAACCTCAAAGAGGCAGAGGGAGAAGATCAAATGACAAATCAATCATAAAATGCTATTACTGCAAAAAGTATGCGCACTATGAATCTGAATGCAGGAAGAAGTAAGCAGATCACTCTCAGGAAGAGCACATGTCTCAAATCATACAGGAGAAACCTCAGAAGGTATGTTTCTCTCATGCCACAAGTCTGAAGAACAACCTAAAGATCTATGGTTGCTGGACACTGGATGTAGCAATCAAATGACAGGTAAGAAAAACCAGACAATAATGAACATGGCAAGAAGCCTACTCAAAGAGAAATGTTTGTCAAATACTTTTTGGGCTGAAGCAGTAGCATGCTCAAATTATCTCTTGAATAGATCTCCAACCACCAATCTAATGATGAAAGTCCCTCAAGAAGCATGGAGTGGGACAAAGCTAAATGTTGTTCATCTAAGGACATTCGGATGCATAACATACGCTCACATCCCTTCCGAATTAAAGAAGAAACTTGATGATAGAAGTGAGAAATGCATCTTTACTGGATACAGTGAAACATCTAAAGCGTACAGGCTTTACAATCCAATCTCAAAGAAACTAATTCTCAGTAGAGATGTAAAATTTCTGGAAAATCAACTCTCGAATGAATCTGAAAGTCTGCAAATGGATAGTCAAAATCCGTTGCTGCCTAGTTCTGAAAACATAGAAAATTCAGGACAACCAATATCTCAACCTGCTCTTCCAAGATTGCAGGTACAAGGACAACCTAAAAATTCTCAGGATAACTCAACTTCAAGTAGAGACTCATCCTCTGAACTTCAAAATCAAAGAACTCGAAGTTTGAGAGAAATCCATCAGCAGTTGGATGACATTGAACAACACAATTTTTTTGCATTAATGTCATGTCAACCTACATCTTTTAAAGAAGTATCTAAGGAGCCACATTGGGTTCAAGCCAAGAACCAAGAGATTGACTCCATTGAGAAGAACAAGACATGGGATCTTGTTGATTTGCCCAAACACAAAAAAAGTATTGGTGTCAAGTGGGTTTACAAAACTAAACTCAATGAAAAAGGGAAGATTGAAAAACACAAGGAAATACTTGTTGCCAAAGGATTCTCACAACAACCAGGTATTGATTATGGTGAAACTTTTGCTCTAGTAGCAAGATTAGACACTGTAAAGACTCTATTGGCCATAGCAGCCCAACATAAATGGCAAGTATACCAGATGGATGTCAAGTCATCTTTCCTGAATGGTTTCTTAGAAGAAGAAGTTTATGTCGACCAACCACCTAGATTTGAAGTCCAAGAGCAACCAACCAAAGTATATCGGTTGAAGAAAGCCTTTTATGGATTAAAGCAAGCTCCACGAGCCTGGTACAGTAGAATTGACACTTACCTGATCAAAAGTGGTTTCAACAGAAGCTAAAATAAGCCAACTCTTTACACCAAAACAGATCAACACGGTAAATTTTTTATTCTATGTTTATATGTTGATGACATGATATATACTGGAAATCTTGAGTTAACCAGTTTTAAACATGCCATGCAATCTGAGTTTGAGATGATAGATCTTGGCATAATGAAATACTTTTTGGGGATTGAGTTTGATCAATCAACCAAAGAAATTTTTGTCTGTCAGAAAAAGTATGCAACATACATCATCAAAAGATTCTGCATGGAAGAATGCAATCCAACACAAACCTTAGTAATTGCTCTATCCAAAAATCATGTGTTTCACAAGAAAAGCAAACACATTGACACTCACTTTCACTTCATCCGCGAGCTAGTCAATAATGGTGACATAGCACTTCAATTCTGTGGCTCTCGAGATCAGCTCCCAGATATCTTCACAAAGCCACTGGGAAAATCTGTTTTTGATTTTCAGAGACAACACCTGGGCATCATCAGTGCTGATGTTTGTAACTATTGAGTTTAAGAGGGAGTGTTAAATATAATGTAACCTCAACAACCTGACTGTACACTACCAGTTGTCCTGGCCAGCTGTACTATCATTTCTTAATGTTCTTGATTTGCTTGAGCCTATTTAGTTCAGCTCTTTTCCCTTTTCTCAAATACTCTTTTCCTCATATACCTAATATACTAAATACTATTTTTTGTTCTGCTCCTTCTCTGTATTCTCTGCTTCTCAATTTATCAAGCCAGAGGTTGTCACCAGGAAGCCAGCCATGAGAAGCAACGATTTGGTTCACCAAGAAGCCAGCCACAATTTTGGTAAAGCTCATAAAGACTCAAATTTCATTTATTTATTCTTTTAAAACTTCTATGAAAAATGGTTGCACGTCCATCATTGCAAGTGCCCGACGATATATTAAAAAAGGATTGGAAAGACAGAGTGGCCTGAGAAATGATGCTCTAAATTTTAGAGCGAATTAGAACCCCTCAAGCAAGGGTCAGAATCTTAAGAACCGTAAGCATTATTTAAAAAAAAAGGATAAATGAAGTGTTTTATACCGAATTTAAAAGAGGTTGTATAAAAAAGTGGTCTATTTTAAATTTTAATTTGAAAGGCTGTGTGATTTATTTTTGTCTTTGTAAAGAGATATTAAGAAGTGAGTCAAGAATTAAAAGTTTATGCCAAGGTGAAATGAAAATGTAATGTAGGGGAGATATTTATGTGGAAAATCTGGAAAAATGAAAATATGTTGATGAAGGGTTTATGAGAATTTAATTTTTACATGTTTTGGAGTTTGAAATGTAAAAAGGTATTGAGCTTAGCTAACTCAATACGAATGTTTGTTAGAATTAACTACTCTAACAAATGCCAAGAGAATATGGAAATCCAAGACAGGCAAATTCAAGAGGAAAACACATGGTAATGATTCTTATATTAAGAAATTTGCAAAGAGTGAAACAACTTCAGTGAACAAAAGAAGCAGATTCTAGTTAGACCCGTAGAGAGCCAGTGAATCGAAGAAGTAGATTCCAATGAAGAAGAGTCGTCATGGAGCAAATAGTTTGCAAGACAGAAGATCGAGGGCCGCAAGACAAAATTATTGTCTCTTCCATTATTGAAGAGCAAAAATCCATTTTTATGGACAACGTTTCCGTATTATTGAGCAGTAAAAACTGCATGAAGAAATTCGCAAAGAAGAAAGATGGGCAGAGACATGCAACAAAATATAACTAATTTTTTGTTTTTTTCATTCTTCAGCAAATACATAAGAAATGAATTGTTGTAATTTGAGGGGTGCATGTTCAGTTGTACCCAACACCCCAGTAGACACTCCAGTAAGTTTTTTGGTCCCATTTGTAAGAAGTTGTGAGCTTTGCTATAGATAAGTTTTGTTCCCCATGTTTAGTAAGCCCTGATTGAATCAGGCCTACATAGGTCAATATGTGATCATGTAGCATGTATCATTGGTTTTGAGCAATATGAATCGTTGGCCATGATACATCACAACTATATGCAAACTTTGCTCCTCATGTTCAATAAGCCCTGATTGAATTAGGCCTACATAGGTCAGTATGTGATCATGTAGCATATCTCTTTGGTTTCGAGCAACATGAAGCGCTGGCCATGATACATCACAACTATCCCTGGTTTCGAGCAACTTGAGGCGTTGGCCAAAAGGAATGTGGTATAAAGTCCACTTTGGTAGAGGAATGTGGTATGAAGTCCACTTTGGTAAAGGAATGTGGCATGAAGTCTACTTGGTAGATACAAGGGTGTCTACTCGTATGCTACAGAGAATTTGAATCTTCGATTAATAGGGGAAATGTGAGATATTAATCTCAGAGTCAGGACCAAGTTTTGTTTAAGGGGGTGTGTGAAGTGCATTTTTGCATTGGATGTTGGTAATAGGCAAAATTGCATTGGTGATAGTGACAGTTTTTCCCGGATGTAATTAATGGGGAGTGTTAAGAAAAATACCTAATTACATCCTTAACTAGTTAGTTAGTTAGTTTACCGTTACAGGAGTTGGTAACTATGTAACATCTTGTAACCATATTGTGTAACTATACATATTCATATTAATAAAATACACATCAATAGTGTAGTGTGTTGCATCAATTCTATCTCTGCTTAATCTTTTCAATTATTCCATCTTTAGATTATGAGACTCCCCATGGATATTTTGATGGGGCCAACCAAAGTCATCTGGTCGTTTTGTATATAAATTTGTTTCACTTCTTCTATATTCTATAGATTCTCTCTCACTTCTTCTATATTCTATAAATTCTCTCGCCAACGCCAGCCTTCCCGCAAGTAAGAACGTTCCCACATGCGTGGAAAGCATCCACAGTATTTTCTTCATAATGTGCAATTCTGCAGGTTTTAGTATTTCTTCCATCGTTCCTCTAACCTGCCAGTAACAATTGATATACATCAGCAAACTGACCGTCGCAAGTCTGACAAGAATCCGTACATCAGCAAACTGACCGTCGCAAGTCTGACAAGAATCCGTACATCAGCAAACTGACCGTCGCAAGTCTGACAAGAATCCGTTTAGAAATTGCTCACCTCTTAGGAACTGCAGCAATATGTGGCTGAAGCCAGATAGAATTCATAAACTTCCATACCGCTCTGGTCGTCGAGTACAAGTCCATTCGCTGCTAAGGGCAACGAAGGAAAGAAAGTTGAGCAGAGAGCTCCAAGACTTTCCATTTCAGCTGAACTAAAACAGTTGGGAGAATCCATTTCTGTTGACCTCCAGAACCTTAAGCCTTAAGAAACTTAACGATTTTATACTTCAATGTCGAATCGTCCAATGTCAGGGCTTTTCTTATTCCATATGCGAATCGACCCGATATTTTAACAGCGAATGCAATTTTAGATTCGACTTATTATATAAGCTTCACTGGACTATAAATTCTAAGGGAAAAATCAAATTAGGTGGCCTTCGTTGAATTCTGAGTGTCGAGGAAATGTTGCGTGCCCTTGAAGTTCGGTGACCATCGCTAAATTCTGAAGTGGAAATGTCACAACTTACGTGCCCTTGACGTTAGGTGGCATTGAACTCTGAATTCTATCAGTTGAAAATACATGTTTCTTCAATATCTTCAAACGCTCAGTAGCCTTCAAGAGAGCATATCACTGTGATGTACAGATCGACGGGAACTTCAGCTTTTCAAAAAAAAAATTGTTACTATTTGTTTGTCGTAATGTACAAAAAGCAATGAATCAGATGGGAAAGCTGCAATTTCAACGATTTTTTTAAATTTTTATCAGATTTTGCGTAAAATTAGTGAGAAAATGTGGCGGAAAAAGAGCTGAAAAGGTAAGACGTTTCTTCTAAATTTCTATCAGATTTTGCCTAAAACTGGTGAGGAAATGTGGAGGACAAAAACTCAAAATGGAAAACATTTAGTCTACGCTCTTAAATAAATAATATGGATAACCTGCACTGAACCAAACAAGCTCGTTCCTCAATAAAGACAAGGATCCGAAATGGGAAAACGATCCGAAAGCTCGGTCTTACTGAAGACAACGAGAATGATCCGAAATGCAAAAAGAGGAATACGAAAACACAGTCTCATTATAATCGTGGTAGAAGAGAACGACTGAGCATTAAATTAGAAAAAAACAACCGACGTTACCCATAGCTTTAAAATTAGGCGTAAGTTAATTAGGGAGTATAAGTTAATTAGGGAGTAAATAGATATGTTTTTCAGTTAAAAAAATGGGTTTGAATTAGGTCAGATTTTTTTAGTAATTTGAGTTTAATATAGATCAATGTT
The DNA here is from genome assembly GCA_010110895.2 of Picea sitchensis. NCBI lineage: Eukaryota > Viridiplantae > Streptophyta > Pinopsida > Pinales > Pinaceae > Picea > Picea sitchensis. Next base: position 406,835 of record SNQJ01S0019439.1, on the reverse strand, counting down.
TTATGCATTTTAGAACCTTATTCCAAAGATTTTATCTCATTTTAAATCAATCCAAATAAATCAAATAACTTTATATTAAACCAACTATATCACTTATTCATTTGAATAAGTTTTAGTTTTAAATTGATCCAAAATTTAAAATGACACCACCAAAAAACCTAAAAAAAAATAAAATAACTCGAATTAGCCAACTCTTAGAAATTTGATACCAATCCCCTTTCGTGGAGAGGCTAGTAAGTTTTATGCCTATTTTATTTACAATATTTTGTTTACAATGTTTGAAGTTTTGAAGAGTTTTCAATGTTGTGGGTTCACAACATTGCAAACGTAGAGAAATTAATGAGACAACAACTTAGAGAAATTCATGAGTTTACAAGGTATGTTTAGGAGAGACTTGTGGGTTTCACAATGTTACACGAAGATTAAGGTTCTAAATGGTGGTTTGTATGTATGGTTTAGATATGCATAAAAGTATGGTTTGTATATAATTTTTTTTTGTCTTTAAAATTATTTAAAAATTTTGAGAATTATTATTATTTAAAAATAAGAAACTATTTAAATTTTTCTTAAAGCTAAAGAATTATTATAATTTTTCTATACATAAGAGTGTTATATCAAAAGCTGGGATCAATTAAAAAGGACAACAAATTGTCCAAAGTTTTTAACCAAGTTTTCAAATCATTGATGAGATATCCATCTATACTATTTGTCAAAACCATACTTATAATCAGCATGTAATTGTCATTGCAAGATGCATATACTATAAGCTTAGCGGTTTTTTTATGACGAGTAAAATAAAACATAACATAAACTATTTCAAACCACCCTTGGCCCTAGCTTGGAGTTTCTCTTCCTACACATCGCCTTGAGTAGCTATTGTAGCCTGACTGGGTGCTTCCACATCTATTGGATTATTTTTAGTTTGTAATGAGCTTGACATTCCTTCTCCATCCTCCCGTGGGTCTATTTGATTACTAGTTGGAGACACTCTGAATCTAATGCCATACTGAAATTGACAAAGTAATTCAAACTTTCCTTCAAAAATATGGATTGCATGCAATATATCCCCATTCTCTCTCATGGTATTTTCTAGAGCTTGCTCGACCATTTCCTTCACAATATGGTAGGTTTCTGCAATTTTGAAATACTTGGTGTCCCATGTCTTGGAGTAGAATGGATTTGTTACCCAATCTTGCACCTCCTCCAAGATTTTCTTATCATAATTTTTTTGTCTCTGTGCTCGAACCATCCCCTCAACCTCTTCCACTTCCTTTTTCTCCACTTTTGAGAAAAACACTCGGAAGCGATGGCCTGCCTCCCATGCCTCATGAGCTTCCTTGCTATTTTCTACCAGCCCTTGGGAGGATGAGGCCTTTTCTTTCCTCTTTTCGCCTTGACTTTTCTCCCTTCCCCTCTTTTTAGAACTCTTTTCCATCCTAGGAATTTCCAATGCCCATAGATAGCTTAAGGTGTTTTGTCTATTGTTGCCCTGGTGTAAATAACTTATTCTCCATGCAAGTCGATATTGTGCCTCTCCTCACCCTGATAACCTACAACTCTTGTCATTCCCTTGCCTTCAACAACACTCCTGCCTCTTTGGCTTTAAGAACCTCCAAATTTTTGTGACTTCTCAGGGTTCCCAGACTCCAACTAACCCGAGAAAGCCTCATCAAATTATCTCCCACATTCTAAATCCCTCTATTCTTCCATGTCATGTCCCCTAGAATCGCTTTATCAAGAAGTCACCACCCCCCATGCCAAGTAAACATAAATATCAACATCATTACCAAAACTCCCAAGCCACCCCTCATTTATACATTATTCACCTAATGTTGCATCATTTCTATGAACCGACCACGATCCTAATTAATGATTTCCATAATTTCCAACAAAGGCACACACAAATCCGTACTCCCCACACTCAAACCTTATAATCACCACCTTCTTCAGCATATCACCTAAACAATCCAAATCCTCCAACATGTCAAGTCAGTTGCCTGAATGCGTCCAACCGTGACTAGTATCACCCATTTGGGGGAATTTGTAGAGAATTATTATTATTATTTTAAGACAAGATATTTTAATTTTTAGTGTATTTTTTAATACATTTTTAATATAAAGGTATAAATATTTTATTAGTGAATTTAACATGTTATATAAGTTATAAGTTGAATTGAGTATTTCTTGTCTTAGAAAATGTAGTATTCATGTTATCCTCAACTTTTTCTTGTTTCCAAAGTAAGTATAGATATTTTTTATTTATATTTTTCCATCTTTTTACAATGTTAAGTAACTTGTCTACATGAACAACTTTTCATTATTTCCAAAATTAATTTGAATTTTTTTCTTGTTTATATTTTTCCATCTCTAAATTGGGTGGTGAAAAGTTACCTTAAATTCAACTTCTTTTTATTTATAAAATAGGTATATAAGTTTTTTTTTTATAGATATTTATATTTTTCCATTTATATCTTTCA